>PVJX010006978.1:7608-37608 GCA_004027295.1 Dolichotis patagonum
TACAGCAAGTCGGGGGAGTTTCCTTCTACTATCTCTGAAGGCAGATATTTTATCGCCGTTTTGCTTTGTCCTGATTAACGGTGTTGCTCTATTCAGTACTCTGTGTTGATGTGTTCTATAATGTTGTGTATTTCTTTGATTTTGCTGTACCTAGTAGAAGAACAACTATTGTGAAGACAACGAGGTATACAATGTTGCCTGTTACTGTTGTCCTGGTGACCTGCTTTGATGTTCTGTACCAACTTCACTATACTGTCTCAACTGGCTTTATTCCATCCTGGTTTTTTGTAACTGTTTGCATCCTCATTGTGTGTTCACTTTGTATGCCTTAATTTTGTAACATGAACAGCTATTTCTGGGAGGACAGTATGTGGTTTGTCAACTAGTGATTTATGTTTTTTTTTTTTTGAGATTTTGTATTGTTTCTACCCTTTTTTCTGTATTGCTTTTTTTCTCTCTCTTTAAATAAAATTAAAAAAAAAAAGAAAACTGAAGACTCTCTGGGTCACAGCAGTGGAGAGGGTTCCTCTTGGTCTTAGCCCTCTCCAATAGAGCGGGGCTTCCTCGAGAGACGCCCAGTAGCATTTCCTTGGCTGTTCTGCTAAGACTGACTACAGAAAACTTGTTTTCTCATTGCTGCCTTTTAGCAAATAAAAGAATAAGCTTGGCAAAATCCAGGGCTTCTTTCGAACAGTTCATGAAGCATATGCAGCCTACGCATCTCCCCTCAAACTCAATCTTGATGAGCTGACTTTTCAGGCAACCAGACCTGCCCAAGCCAGTAATCCACATCTCCCGCCGTGCCCTTCCACTCCTCTGCCACCATGTCCACTCTTGTGTCGTCTCCTCCCCCCCATTTCACACCACCACCCTCACCCAAGCCTGTGTCTCTTCTCAGTGCTTTTACTGATTGTCAGACAAGGATGTTGCTTGAGGCTTTAGGCTTTAAAAAGACCTTCATTACTGATATTTCCATTGGCTCAGCTTTGCATCATGAAGGAGGTGGTGAAAGTTAACTGAACAGAAAATGTTTGTTTGTAGATAACTTGCTAAGCTGATCTATAGATAACAGCCTTGATCTCCAAGCCAATACTCTCAAAGGCTGTGGGACAGTAGCTTTTAATCCACAAGTTGACTTCTTCAGAAAGCTTTGGCAATGGGCTGGTTCCAGGCAGAGGCAAAATGAGGAATGAGATTCCCAGAATGTGAACTGTTTGGGACCCTGACGCTGTGGGAGACTGGTCTGTACTTGGGAAGGTCCTCACTGAGAGTCTCAGCACGCTGGCCTAGTTGGTCAGTGTGATCAGCAGTCATATGCTGCTATGGTTCCTTTGCCTTCCAGAGCTGTTCTGCACCCATCTCCCCTCTGCTTTCTGCCCTGTGAGCACAAACATTCTACCCTGTGTCAGTTTCGCTTTCCTGCTTCTGGCTGGCTAAAGCCAGTGGAAGCCACAGCAGGAAATCATGGGTGGGTGCCGAGCTGGTGCTGACAGGTTTTGTCACACAAGGTGCCCAAGCACTGGCTCTAAACCTGTCCTGTTGACTCCATTCTCCTTCCCTTTAGGGTTGGCGGCAGCCTTACAATTCCCAGCCCCATGTGCTCGCGGTCATCTTACTCTGACTTGTGACTTGAGTAGTTCCTTTCCGGGACTCTCATTGAGTCCGCCCCGTTGCTCATGGGACCGCAGCGGGGGTAGGTGATACTCACAGTACCCAGCAGCCTGTAAGGCATAGATAACAACTCGCTGGAGTAGATGTAGGTGTAGCAGCAATCAGGGGCCAGCACCAGCGCTTTCCAAGTGGAGCCTGGTGCTGCTTAGAGAATGCAGAGCAAATATTTTGTAAGTAGCAGTAACAGTGTGTCACAATTTACAAATTAAATAACATGGGTTAAAAGTTTATGGCAACATACTTCTCACTCTTCTCATTCCAGAATGCTACCTACATAGCCATTGCAGTCAGCCCAGGGCAAGGACTTTCCTGATCAAAGCATGGAGACGCCTTACTCCAGAGTTGGGTGCTCATTTACCTGCATTTGGTGGCATCTTCTGGTGGCCTTTGACCTGCCTCATACTTAGGAGACCAAGCAAATATTCTAGCCTGTTCCTTCTATGTGTCTTAGTTTACTAATCAATACACCTGTTCCTCAGTCCCCTAATATGATGCAGAAATCATTTTCAGGTATACAGCTGCACATAATTATTCCTTCACAGACCCTTCAACTACCAACTCCATCCCGTGTATTTATTGCCTCGGCGGTGTATCTTTTTCTCTCAGTACCATAGTTTCCCAGTTTGATGAATGCATCCCATCAGATAGCATTGCATCTTCTGCTCTGGCAGGGTGGGGGGTGCTGCTCACAACGCCTGCACAGAGCTCGCCATGTCTGAGAAGCTTTCCTGGAAATCACCAGGCAGAATTGATCTCTACGCTCTGTGCTTGAAAAGACTTCCCTTCCCGTATTGTGATTAATAGTGTGTGTTTCTGTCACAGGTGCTAGATTCTGATCTCCTTGAAAACAGGGATCAAATCTTTTTCATCTTTATAACCTCAGGGCTTATACTGCTGGACATGATGGAACTCGATAAGTGTCTGTTGCGCTGAGTTCAGTGAAGCGCATTCCTGCGGGTTCAAGAGCAGGTGTGCAGCAGAGCAGGGATTCCACCAGCTCTGCCTCCATTCTAGGATCTGGAGTCTTATCCGCTGCCTTGTGCTGCGTTTCCTAATTGTTTCCCAACATTTTTATGTTTTTGCTCTGATATATACAAGTGTATTTTTAATGTTCAATTCGCCTTTTTCCTCTAGGAAATTAATGGCTTCTTAGGAAGAATCTCAGATCTAATTTATAAGTGCATCGATTAGTTTTGTGTTCTTGGTATCATAAATCAAAACAACAACGTGAGTTTCAAAACCATGTCATTGGAAATACAATTTTTAAAAAGCTTGTTCTGATGGCTTTCTTGTTTTTTTCCTTTTTCTGTATGGCGAGGAGTGGGAGCAAAAGGAGCAGCAGAGGTGTTTAAACTGTTCGAATGATCCTGCGGTGGGCCTGATGGATAGAAAGGGTCGTAAACGTGTCTCCTGATGCTCTTAACACGGCTGTTCCCCTGCTCTCAGATTCAGCAGGATGTGTTCAAGGAGCTTCTTTGGTCTGAAAGGTCAGCTGCTTTTAGTTGTGCACTGGCAGAATACTAATCCTTCCTTATTCAAATTACCTGCTACAGCGCTTATTAAATTGATGGCCTTATGCCCTAATTTAATACTGGTGGCGTTCAGAGGCGGCCAGCGGCGGCACTCTGTACCGAGCTGGGCTGTGGCAAAGCAAAGTTCAAGCCGAAACCATGGTTTGGGGCTCCATTTTCCCACTAAATTAGCAGTCAGATGCAGTGTATAATTAATTAGTGCAAACCAGGGAAAGCTTGTCATTTAATAAGCCTTTTTTATTTCCACATTACACAAACAGTGGGAATTGATCTATTAAGTGGCTGGCTATTACTGCTGCTTAATGTATGTCTGGTTGTTAAATTGAGATGTCCAGGTCCATACGTCCGGGGTGCACGGGCTCCTCACCGTTTGTTCAGTATTTGCTGAGATTTTAGGATGTGTTCCACAGAATTGATCAGGGCTTCATTATGGAATTTCAAGCTGGCTCAAACACGTGTATGGATTTAAGCTGTGGGCTTTTATCACGGTCTCAGAAAGAAGTTTTCATATTTATCTTTATATGTCTTAAAGTTCAGCCGCTCTCCCTTCCCAATATTCCATACTGCACTGTGTTTATGGTATTGTCTTTACTTTCTGTGTGTGTGTGTGTGTGTGTGTGTGTGTGTGTGTGATCCTTGCTTGCAGTCGCCTAAGGCAGACACTAACTTAATCATTGCGGTATTCTGCATAGTATCGTGGAATTTTATGGTTAGGTTTGTGAAATATATAGAATGAGACTTTGTCTGTCCTGCTGGCATCTCTGGAAGGGGGCAGAGTCTCACCAGTAGACTAAGAGATGTTTCAAGGGCTAGATGTTGGAAACAGCCCCCAGCCCAACACTGTTTCTGAAAAGGCTCCAGGGCGATTTGCTTCATTTGCTGAACAGGTTGTTTGCGGGTATGAAGTGACGCACACCTCTGCTCCTGGGAGTGGGTACCACTGCATCTTACAGGCACAAATGACAACCTTAAGTGCTCTTTCAGTTTTACTTAATGCGGAGAGGAAAACTAAAAATTGGAGTGTGAAATTATTTCAGTAACAGGATAACTTGCTTGAATAGCCAAGGAAGGCCAATTAGCATGTGGAGAAATCATCGTGTTTGCCAGTGCTAGTCACTTAGTAGTTGGTGAAATTAGTCCCTATGGAAATTGCCTAGTGTCAGAGAAGTTCATTGCAGATCTGAAAATGTACCTCAAAAAAGTGTTCCTGAAAGGCTCCTGAAAAACCAAGTAATCATAAAACTATGATGACATCTCATCTTTTTCCTTTTTAAAATCTTTATTAGCCCATGTTTGCAGTGCATCATGGGGAGTTAGGACAGGTGCAGACCACATCTTGATTCTTTTTAAAATTTTCTTTCTTTCTCCTCCCTCTATCTCTTATAAAACTGGAAACTTTCCCCCAGGTTACATGAGGAATGCTAAGCCTGAGTTCTTATTAAAACTTACTACTAAGGATTACTTTCTTTGTACTATTAGAAGAAATATTTGAGTCTTAAGTGTTTTCACTACGAGGCGTGCTATGGTCTTAATGTTGGCATGCTTCGAGCCCTCGTCTCTAAACGGGAACCCAATATTCAGGATGTAGCAGGAAGGGGTGGGGTCTCTGGGCACATTTCTTAATGTCCTGATAAGAGAAGCAGAAAGGAGCTTCCTGAACAGGTAGAGCACAGCCATAAGATGCCGTTGGGAGTGAAAACTTTCTCCAGATGCCGCATCTGCTGGAGTCTTATCTGGACCTTTCCACTTCCAGCACTGTAAGCTTGCATTTCAGCCATTCATAAATTACCTCATCTAAAATATCCTATTATTCAGCTCAAATGTCTGGAAAGACAATGTGAAGATTTTCTTGGGACTAATTGCCGAAATCAAATGCCTGGGGCACAAATACCCATGCTTTGGTGTCAGTTCAGAGATGTGGTAATTTGCGTTTCATTTCACTGTGTATTGCTGTCAAATGCTTCTCTGTTTCATGGAAAAATCCTCAATTCTGGGCATTAGTCTATTTATTTTTTAATTTTCCCCCAGAATCAAGCATGATATAACATACTTGGGCGATACTGATGGACAACTTGTTTAGTTGAATGGGCAATTATCTTGAAAAGAAAGAAAATTAGGAAAATACTTCATTGCTCATGCTTAATCCACACAAGGCCAACAAGTAGTTTTTGGTGTGCCCACGTATATCATTTTTAATCTGCATTAAGTTTCCTGCAGTGTCAATTTTGTGTGCAGCAATAGAATGACTTTCATGGCAAAAAAGGCCTGTGATTAGCAATCTCACTCATTTGCTTATCTATTAATTCTCCAGTATTTAAAAGGAGCAAGAGAAAAGGGAGCAGGGATGCAGCTTCATGGACCTGGAAAGCGATCTGTGGATGGGGGAGCCAGGAGGGCGGGAGGGAAATAAAACCATCAAAATGTGAAATATACACGGACCACTTCCCCATATGTTTGTGGCACATATTATATGTGCCACAAACATATAATATGTTAAACACATGTACCAGTCAGTGTCTCAAATGAAGCTGCCCATTATGTATTAATAATGTGCTCTAATGAAAACAACAACAAAATCTAGAAAAGAGGAGCCTGCTCCATGCCAAATGTATTTTACTCAGTAAAATACAAATACACTCAGACAAGTTTACTATTTCCCTATTTCGGTGGCGCATTGCTTTTTATTAACATTATCTATCTATGAAGTATATTTTCATCACCTATTAGACCTGTTCAGCATTTGTGGTAAAATGAGTACCACTCACCCGATGTTTCTAGTTCTTCTCAACCCTTGGCGTGAGGTTGGGGGAGTATGGTTTGCCCAGTAGATAGTGAGAAGGATGTGTGATGGTCAGAGATCCGAGACATGGTTCCTCCAGGTGGCAGGGGTGGAGACTGGTGCTGAGTCACCCACCTGGATGCCCAGGTCTCTAGGTGATCAGAGCCTCCCATCTTCTACTGGCCAGGAAGTGTGAGCTAAGCTTTTTGTGATGCTGAGACCCTCGTCTTTGTGTATCATTGCTGCTGTATCACTGTACCTATGCTCTTTCATGAAATGACTATAAATAGTAAGTTTTTAATGAGGAAAAGAGAGTGGCTGGTCCAGGGCACAAAGAAAGACTCAGTTATTTTGGAGAATGCAGTTCAGCGCTCCATTGCATGGTGGTGGCCACAGCTGATAATATGTATTGTACATTATTATCATTCCAAACTATAGATTTTAAATGTACTCATATTTACAAAAAATGATGAATATATGAAGTTATGGATATCAATTAGCTTGATTTAGCTATTTTATAATGTATACATATATCCATTCATTATTTGGCATCCCTCAAATACTCTATATGCAATCATTATTTGAGAAATAACAATAGCAATAGTAAACAAGTGGAGAGATAAAGATTCCATCATAGTGTTTTTCAAATAAGTCTGCATCTTTCTTGTTAATATTTCCTGAGAATTTAATTGTTAAAATGAATCATAAAATTTATTTTCCACATTCCCAAATGTAGGCAAAACAGAAAACCTTTTGTAAACATATTTTTCTGGTGTCCATTTGCCCTGTAAATTTTAGCCATTAAAAAAGTTTTAAATTTTTCTCTTGAGTGCAATACCTGAAAAGTAAGCTAAGTTAAAGTATTTAAAGATCATTGAAGTGCTTAAGGTGGAATACTTAAATGAATAATCAAGAATATTTTAGCTGAAAAAACATTTAAAAAAAAGCTAGGGCCATGGGTTTAGCTCACGGGCCACAAGCACCTGCCTGGCAAGCATGAGGTCATGAGTTTGAATCCTGATTAAAAAAAGAAAGAAAGAAAGAAAGACAGACAGAATATTTTAGCTGTATTTAAAAAATTCATACAGTGACCTAATTTATGTTTTTTAGGTTATATATAAGACTAGTGCCTATGGAAAAAAATATAAAATATGCTATAGCAATTTTTATTTTTAATTAATTGAGAAGTCCTACCTGTAAAAGCCTGTAACTGTTTAAACCTAAACAGAACAGTGATTTACCTAATTGTGTGAATGATGTATTTAATTTCTAACAAGTCAAAGAAAAGAATGATAAATCTTATTTTCTTTTCAGTCATTTTGGACAATGACTAACATAATTCAAAAGTGAATTTTGAATTATGGAATGGTGATGGTCAAGGCAGTGGCATAGATAAACACTAACCAATTAGATAATTATTAACCTAAAGAATGCAAATAAAACTCATGAGTCAACCTTCTGTTGGGATATAAATACAATTTACTTCGCAGTGAATTGTTAAGTTTAACGTCTGCATACTTTTGACCTTCAATATTTTAAATTAACAATTTTAAATTAAAGTTTTTTTAAGTAGTAATATAAGTCAAACTACTACTCATTTAATTTTTGTTTTGAGCTTTAAATGCCACTTGTATAAAATAATTTAAAAACTCATCTGTCAATGTGGAAAACAAATAATAAATGTTGATCAATTATTGTTAGGCTAATATGAGAATAGTTGTGTTTTCTTGTAGTTTTAAATGAGTGTCTTTGGAATAAAGAAAACATTTAATCAGATATATAAAATAGTGAAAACACAGTGAACTGTGAATTATGGAATGTTGATGGTCGAGGAAGGGGCATACATAAACATTTAAATTTTTAAATTTAATTCTATGCTGAATAACTACTTAGAAAAGAAACAATACAAAAATTCTCCCCTTAACTGGAATCTGGTTTATGTTGAGTTGAAAATAACAGTTTTATATTTAATTCACATATGCGATATATATTTATGTCTAATTCATATATGTATGAATTTATTCATTTTATTTCTGTACTATTAGTGGCTACAAAATGACTATATAATTAAATATTTAAGCAATTATAAAAGAAATAATTTTTATATTCTATTCAACCTCAAAAAACTGTGAAACACATAAATTCCCAAGCTGTGGTTGAAGAACATTGCATTTAGTATTTCACACTAAAAATAACTTTAAAAAGTGAGTAGAAAATTATTAGTTATTGACTACTAAGAAAAGTAGGAGAAAATATAAAGTTCACGGAATACATTACAGTGTATGGGAAATAATAGTTTAAAATGATAATTTTGTAACCATTGATAAAAATTTTGATCACTAAAATGATCAACATGTCTCCATTGTTTATTTACTTCAGGAAGTTAACAAAGAAATTTCTGTATTTTAAGGTATCATTCTTTCACTCTGTCTAGTTTTATCACTTTATGACCATCCTTTGAGTATTTGATTCTTTTTCTAGGACAGAGCTCTTAAATAAATTTTGTCAAAATATGTTTACCACTGCCTCATCTAGAAAGAGAAATGATTTATGCATGAGAGGATGGGAAATGCCTAAACAAAATATGCGGTAGATCACTATGATGAAATTTGATAGAAACATCAACATGACAGAATGCAGACTAACACACAAAGGTATTGCTAAGTGCAAAACTAAGTTACTAAATAATACGTACCACTCCAACCCGCTAGGAACACATTGCCTGTTAGGGAACGTGTTCTCTGTAAACAGTTCAGTTTACAAACAAAAGTGTTCAGTAAAATTTTGCTTCCATTCACAAACTGCATCCGTGACAGACATGACTATGGCCATCTTCCCCACACAAACACCAAGTCAGCTGTCTTCTCTGATTGTAAAACAAAGTACATTTGCCAACTGAGGTACCACTTTATCTCTACATATACTATATGTACATATATCTAGATACACATATATAATATGTATTTGTCTGTCTCTGGATATTCACATATACAAAAGAATAAATGGATAAAGAGGCAGTAAGATTAATTCTCTTAATTTTCTTTTTTCCTTATCTGAAGTTTCTAAATTTTCTAGAGGAACTATGTTATATTTGTATTGAGTAGCATATACTATATGTCATTGGTATCTTGTGACCCTTTAATAATTATTGTTCTAGAATATTCATTTCAAAATGTCTGGCAATGTTATAACAGTTTGAACTCTTGAATAGAGTTTCATGAAAAATATGGAGAAAAAATTTGTTCCTTTTCCTCCTTTATATTTAGATATGTTGAATTGGATGTATTGAAGGCAGTTAGTCACAGACAGGCTCTGCAATAATTATCCAAAAAATCAGTCCATTAAGCTTGCTGTCTTGACCTACGTGATGTTTCTATTGAGAGCACGGTACTTGAGATAATTCCCATATATGGCACTGAAATCAGCATTAAAGGGTTTTGAATTACTGCTGATGAGCGTCGAAGCTGAAAGGAGACATTAATTTTTTTAAAGTTCTGAATAGTATTTAAATTTCTAAGAGCTGCATTAACAGAAATTCATACTTATCCCTCTTTCCCCCCCGCACATATGACCACATAAAAGAAAAGCAGAAAAGACAGTGACCACATACATTGTCTTTTTATACATCGGCAGGATTGGAAGAAATAATTACTATTGAAGTATAAAATGTACTCCTGAAAACATGTTTTTCTCAGTCATACTAAAATGTGAACAGTTGGTTATATTTTATATCTATTATGATTATTGGTAAAATAACAGTGTGGTGCCTTTCATCCTTGTCACTCTAGGTGTGTTAAACACAATTGCAAAAGTCAGTACATGCAAATGTATTTTGGTGCTTCAAAATGATCGCATTGTTTGGAACTTACTTACTAAGTTTAGCATGCAGTTGAGACAGGCACACAACCTTGTATTTGGCTTGTTTTATCCAAGTCTGAGTTAGTTGAACTCCATTTCCCTTAAATACCTGTAGCCTAAAGCTCAGTGTATGGGAAAATTACCATGAAAATACTCTGGACAAATTTTGAAACATCCAACCTTATTCATAGAGTTTTGCCTTTTGAGTGCTCAGATTACTAATGCTATTTTTGTTAAGAATATGCCATGTCTTATTCTCTCCTTGTCTTACTCTAAAAACAATTGTTATTATCATTGCTCTTTTTTCTATTGTAGATGTTGAGATAAGCAATCTATAAAATCATTCCTATTAGTAAGCACTTTCACAAAGGTCATCAACCTTAATCTTAAGATGCAAAGGTAAATTCTGGACAGTATCTACTATTGTTGCAAAATGGAGTTCTTCACATCAAAATTACTGATTGTCACCCATTTTGTTTTTAAGATTCAGTAAAAACTAAAAAGTGAAAAATTGTGGAATCATACAGATTTCTTTGAAACTCATATACTATTGACATATATTTTAAAATAATTGTTTTAAAATTTTTGTTATCAGTACAAGTTTGCAGTACATCATGATTTCGTTCATTGGAGAGAGTTGGTCCATGGGCGTAAAACGTCTTAATTCTTTTTCCTTCTCTCACTCTTCTCTGCATCTCTTTGTCCTCTTCCCATATGAAAAAGATCGATGCTCCTGTGTCTTACTATTTGTCTTTCACTTTTTTCCTTTAAATTATTTGTATTTTGGGTTTCTCAAAATGCTCTTTTAAAGGCTGGTTATGTAGTGATCTAGCGCTTGCCTGGTGTGTGCTGCCTAGTGTGTGCGAAGCCCTGGGTTCAATCCTCAATCTTCAGTACTGCAACAAACAAACAAACAAACAAACACAATAAAATGAAAGTTTGTTTAAAGTAGCTTGAGGATTTGCACATTAGTCAGTGGTCTGAATACATATAGTGACTTGGATTAGATTTCTGAATATCACATACACAGCCAAAGGAAGTTACGGAACGCTGAGAATCTATACTGGGATGTTTTACATGTGAATCGCCCAGAATGGGATGTAAGAAACTGTTTCAAATACCAGTTTCAGTATCAGTTGAAATGATAGGGTGTCTTTAGACACATTAACAGAATTTATTTTATTTTACTAATTGACTCATATATTCATCCTCTACAGATACACTAGTAAAGCTAGACTTCACATAACTCTCTGATGAGTTTTCTGATTAATCTCACACTGTTTTCTTGGTGACACTTAACCTCTTTCATTATATAGAAAACATCTGGAAGGGGACATTGCTGAATAATAATCATGAGTGCTAGCATGTTAAAGATTAGAGCCTTGACATATCCAAATACATTCTGGTTTAAGACAATGACTTCAACTTGTGCTTTAAGTGAACCATTGTTAAACAGTATCTAGGCATCTCTGTCCAGCTTGCCTGTCTTATAATAGAATTGGTTAAAGAGAAAGAAATCAAATGACAAACTGTGTCTTTCATTTTTAGTAAAGACAACTATAGCAACTCGTATTTTCCCTCCCATCTGAAAGTTTTTGCTTTTTCTTGTCTGAAATTAAAATATTGCAGTAAGTAAATGTTCTTAAAAATGCTTATCTAAAATATCTTTTAGTGCATGTATTATTTTTACGTTTGCACATAGAGTGACTAGATTTCTTCAGTGGTGTATTTCATAAAGGAGAAGATGCTGATAAGATCTTATTCGAATGGCTTGCTAATACAAGAAGCAGATCATTTTAAATGGACCTTACATCTTTATAGGATGTTAGAAATGAAGACATTACCTCAAAATGTAGGTAATTATTGCTGCCTCTTTTATCAATGCTATTTTCTGAGGTATTATCATAAGAGAGCACTTTAGTATTAAGCAGGGCCTTAGAGTGGCAATAAATCAGTCCAACTGAGTCATCATTGTCTAAGACATCTGAACTGCTGACATGTTGTGGATCCTACGGAGAGTGTGAAATCACTTGACCCCTGGCATTAACCTCTGCTGAATGAATAGACCCCGCTTTCCACCTCGAAGAACAAAGCAGAAGACTATTGATTAAGCACCACATTCGCTTGATATTAAAGACTGGCTGGACTCACTTTTTCTTTTCACTTCCAGCGGGAGAAGCCCAGAGTTGCTGAGTCTCAAGAGAACGGATATTTGTAATTCAGAGCAATGTTTTTCCTGCAAAGTAGTCCCCCCTCCTTTGATCAATAACCAGCAGCCATGATCAGCCATGAGTATGTATTGTCAATTCTGACCTGTGTACTTCATCACTGAAGGTGAGAGGTCACAGCGCTGTGACGAATATCTCAGTTCTAAGCATGAGTTGTTTCCTGACTTCAGTATCTGCTTCAAAAAGCCATTTGTTTTATTTTAGCTCCAGCTTCTGAATCATTGTTTTGGCAATTGATTTGTCTGCATTAGTAAAATACATGCCTTTTCCACAGTTCTCTGATTTAACCACTGTTATTTACTTATTTTGCAGATGTTGAATTTCACCTTGACATTGTTGGTAGAGATAGTAATGAAGGGAACTCAGGATTTATGAGTTACGCTATTTGGAAAAGAGAACCATAATGGTTAAAATTCTCATGTTTATAAAAAAGAAAAGCCTTGGAAGCAACATTGCACACAAGCATAAACAGAATAAATAATTAAATATTCTGTAGAGTCTTAAACTAATTAGCTTGTGAGCCACTGCACGTGCCTGAACTATTGACGACAGTTTGACAGTTGCTTTTGCAGACCCACTTTATCGAGAAGGAGAACTTGTGTTACTGACAGCTCAAGTCAATTCAATTTATGGAACTAAAGTTAAATTTAAAAATCTTAGCTTCCAATTAGAAAATCATCTTGATTTTGAATTTACTAAAATTATTAAAGTTATGAGGGTCTACCTTCCGTAAGTTTTGTATTACTTTGGACCCACTGTATTACACCAGTAAAACCCTTCATAATTGTTTTCTTTGCTGAGGATTTTGACGGGCTTGTGTTCAACTCCAAGAATTCTAGATTGGCTACTTTTGAATCTGAAATGGTTGAGCAAAGATCATTCCTTACCTAAATAACAGAAAATATTTTCTCTAAAAAAATAATAATGGTATAATTTAATGCATGCAACACCCACACAATCTCAAACAGTTTATCTAGTTTTTCAGTGGGAGTCCAAGAAGGCCAAGGGAAGTTGAGAAAAGGAATCACGCTGGTAAACTGACCTGTCAATCCTTTGATTTGATGCACTCTATACCCTATAAGGTTTGTAGTCCCAGAAGTCTTTCCTTGGAACTCATCAAAGCTTGGAAAAATATGAAAAAAAATCCTTTTCAAACAATATTTGGGTTATACCACATTCATTTTTCTTTATTACTAGGGACACGTGTATAGAAGCTGTTTTTATTTCACTGTTGTCTTGAGCACAGGTGTGTTTTATATGCACAAGAACCTTTAGCATTTAGGGTGATTTATTACAATTTATTTGACTGATGTAATACAGTATCAACTTGCTTTGTACATTTTTGTATGCATCAATATATTAAGGTTACAGTTAATGAAAAAATTAACTGGAATTTCTTAGTTCAAGGTACTGACTAAATATAACTACTATTTATTCTGCAACTTGTGTGGCTGAATGAGATATTGTGAGGTAACGTGAGACAAAATTACATTAGAGAAATGACAGAGTCCAAGTCACATAGAAAGTCAGCAACAAACTTGTGACTGGAATACACGTGACCCTTGTCACATACGTTTTAATACTTTGATGTCTAAATAGACTTCTCAATGACAAGTACTTTTAAAATTTGCTGTTGAGATACCACTCAGTGGTGAACGATTTACTATAACTGATACGTTTAAATTCCAAATTCATAATTGGGAGAAAGAAGAGAAAGAAAAGAAAAAGGGAGAAAAGGAAAGAGGTAAAACATGTGGTTCGGTCACACGTATTTTAAAAGACTAGATAAGAACTTAGACTTGGATATATGCAAAATGGTTGTTGCCTATGTTAACACAGAGCAGTGTGTTTTTTAAATACTTAGCAGAAGCAAATTGGTTCCCATTCAGTTTTCTGCTACCCTGCATCCTCCCCAATCTAGTGCAAGCATAGAATGCACCTAGGAAAGGGAAAGTGACTCTTCCTGCTTCATGAGGGGTCTAGTATGATTTCCTCATGAATCTATGTTGGTACTGTATGTAAAACAAAGGTCCCTTTCCAAAAGAGTGAGTGTTTTAGGAAAACTGAGAAAAGTGAAAGTATTCGGTCACAGGTTGATTAGTGAGTATTGATGATTTCTGAGCAATGCTCTGACATTTATCTCACAAGTCACCAGAAACTTTAAAAAAAAATTAAGCAGGGTTTGTATCTGCAATGAACAACTCTTTAGCTCTCTGCGGTCAGAGCATCACGAAGTCCAGCCTGGCAGGAATCTTTTTAGTGCCAGTCTTTTTGTACCTTAAATTAGCAGAAGACTTTGAAATTGACTGCACATTGTTAAATCTCTGCTTGGGATCTAGTAAAAGCCCATCTAGTTTATCTGACACCGTAGAGTTTATCTTTTTACATTTGTCAGTCCTCATAAAAGTTATCGACCAGGATTTTTGTGACTTTGACCAGCAGAAAAGCTCGGCTGACACCCTCAAGGCTGAGACGTGCTCGGCGGAAATGGAAACACGGGCTCTCTGCCCCTGTGGTCGGCACGGCTTCCCTTCAGCCGGCTGCTTGGATTTTTTATGGACCCAAAGGGATGTGCGGACACAGGGCAGTGAGTTTATGGTTTTCCTGACCTGTCTGCTTCTTAGAGCTACATTCGAAGGCCGCTACATGTGTAAAACCCTTCAGAACCGTGTATCACTGACCTAGCCGTGATCACACCGATCGGTCGGCTTTTCACTAAACTTTACTTAAGCGAGAACTAACCCTCTGCTGCTCCCCACGTGGGGTTTTGATGGACGATGCCTTTTGGGTGGTGCGAAGATGCTGACTGTACAACCGCAACACTGCTTTTTGAATGTCTTTACAAGAAGGGAAGAAAAAAGTGAGTATTGAGTCGGTAATGTTGACCTTTGGAGGATCCCTTTAGCACGATTCAATTTGAACCTCTTTTCTCGACTCTTCTCCCAGTCTATTTGCTCCAAATTTATCTTTTAAAGCAGTCATTTCACAAAAGGTAAAATTCATGAAGGTAGTTTTTCAGTCATACACATATTTATTGAGAGGCTATTTTTTTAGATTTTAATTTTTATTAGTACAGTGCAGTCAATAAAGATTATGTTCGTCAAGGGGGAGTTGTCACATCTACATGACACATTGCAATTCTGTTTTTTTATTGTCATTTCTTGGACAACAAACAAATGCCATTCCCTGGAAGTCTGGAACTAGGATAGGTGAAGAGGGGGACTAGGAAACAAGATGTCTAAAAGGACAATAACAGTCGGTCAGAAAAAGAGCATAGGGATAGCGAGGAGGTCTAGGAACGAGGTGGAACCTAGAACGCACCCCGTTTCTGCTTTTAAATCACGTAGGTCCTGTTGAATTGATGTACTCAGTTATGTACATAGACAACATTCAGATAATTTAGACAAATGCATAGTAGTAAAAACTAAGTTGGGCACTTTTTATGCAGGTGTTGTTAATTTTTGATGCTAATTTTTTAACTTTATGCTTATAACTTCATGTCACCAGGGTAGTGGAAATACTTAGCAATATTTATGGTCCTCAGTCAATTCTCTCTGTCCACTCTATGTCTGTGGGTAATTTTCTACAACTAATAGCCCATTCTGTTATAAAGAAGGATAATGGGAGTGGGTAATTGTCATCTAGTTGCTTGGAAGCGTACTTTTGTGTGGGCAGGGGCAGACCTCTTGCCCCGCCTTTCAAAATAGCATTCCTACGCATCACGGCACCCTCGGGGCTGCTGAGCGGGGCCGTGTGTGCTGACCTGGATTGTTAGCGCATCCAGCCAGCCAGCAACACCATGGAATGCTCACCAGTACCCATCTTTTATTATGAAAACATAAACACATATGCAACGGCAGCTTTAGCAAATCACATAGCTCTGCTCATGAACTAGTATTTGTATGTGCAGTCATGATTTAGTCTCCTAATTCTAAAATTAGTGATGATAAAATGGGATGGTTAAATAGTCAATGTTTTATTTCTTTTCCATTTTTCATAGGTCCTTATTTTCTTGTTCTCGGCATGCTATAAAATTTGTTGGAAAAGAAATACTGTCTAGTTGGATATAAAAATGCTCTAGTTTGGGAGCACATAAAGGTTGATAAGTTCTTTACTGTTTTCCCTAGGTAAACTGAAGGAATAGGTTAAAAATTACACAAGAATAAAAACAGTGGTCCTAAGACCTTGACCACTAAATCTAAGGATTTGTTTTTAAAAGCTACAGACTCATCTGTTATTCAATAATCAATTTGGGCTTTTACTAGGGGAAGACGTTTTATACTATAGTATGAGAGAGGACATCTGAACCCCAGAAAAGAATGAAAAGAGAGACTGGAGAACATACTAGTTTAAGGTTTTTCCTGGAAAAAAATCTTGCTGGGTGGCTGTGACGGTAGATAGTTGTCTATCACTCTAGTGTTCAAGCCAACATATTTAATGTTCTCCTAGTCCACTGGTTTTCTGGTTTGGCAGAAAGTTCCTTGTATAGTTTTTGGAATGATCATGATTCTCAAAGCTGGTTACCAAGTGTTATGAAATTAGGCAATAATGTCACCTATTCAGAAGGAAAGTGAGGTCACATCCTTCCTGATTTACAGTAGCCATTCTTCCAGGTGCTTCTGGGAGATATCATTGTATGAGTGTAAGTGCAAAGGAATGAACAGTTTCAGGCAAAGAAATTAGCACACTCTTTTCAATGTAAAGGAGTACCTAATGCTTATCCACATGCTATAAAGAACTTTAAGTAAAAAAACAAAATGCCTTGGGGTTTTGTGTGAGAGATAGGATCTAAGACGGGCTCGGGCAGCCCATGGGTTGGAAGGAAATCTTGACCTTACTCTCAAACGGCCTTCCCCTCACCATGCCACCCACCGAACATGACCCGACTCCAGACGTGCAATCCAGGCCTTAGTTCACATCACGCTGATGATAGTTGCTTTCTGGGTCCCCTGTTCAACTGCGACTTGGAGGGGAGCAGAATGGGCTGTCAGTAGACTCCAAGCCCATGCTTGAAAAGCAGGTGTTCGTATACAAGTCAGGCATCTTCGAAGGGGATGTGAAACTTCAAACATCAGGGAAAAGAGAGCTATGGACTTCGGGCCCATCTTACATGTGCAGAGGTGGTGTGAAACTTTCTTTCCTTTACAAAATGTCTGCGGGGTTCTTTCCCACTCCTGTCAGTCCTTATCAGTCATTATCAAAATTCACAAAGTAAAATCTCTTTTTAAGATACCCTCTGAAGGTAGGATACCTTACTACTAGCAAAACATAAACCCTAAATTTGAAATATATTTGGCCACAATGCAATTTATTACCCTGAGCTGCAATCGTTAGTGAAGATCGGCTCCTTCAGACATTAAACATTGGCTAATTGGTCCTCGGTCCTCAGGAATCCACTGTGAGTTATGGTTGATGCTATATACAAGTCTTGATGGTGATCACAGCCTGGCCTCGGAGTCTGGCTGCTTGCTTGCAAATTAGCTGAGTGTTCTTTGGTGCAGGAGATGAGAAAAATGACTGAATCTGGATCAATAGGCTTTGATCTTGGGGGCCTTTGTGTTCCTTTCTGCCAAGGGTAAGCGGCACAGGGCACTTCCTGTCTGCGAAAGAAGGGTAAATGACTTGGAGAATCAGAGCCAATCTCTAGCCAGCCAACTTTGATCTCTAAGTAAAGATGGAATAATAATAAAAAAGAACCATCTTTATTATAAACATTTAATAATTTATAGATAGAGTATACAGGGCTGCATATTGTAAGACATTAAGAACAAAACAGCACAAAACTTCCTTTAATGAGCCAAAATCTTAGGGAACCAAGATGAGATGTCATCAATGTCTCCTGAGACTCTATGTAAAAAAGTGCACTGTTTGGTTGGGAATTAAATCTTCGAGGATGAAATCACGAAAGCAGACACATCAGACACTTCTCAAAAAGCAGAGTGAACAAATATGGGTGAGGAATTTGATGTAGATCCCTCCATACTATACAAAGGGACAGATAATGTACAGAATATCTCTATGTGGTCACTCTTTGAGGAAATAAACAATACTCCACCCACTATTTGTATTTGGGCTCATTTTAAGGTTTCTTGTATATGTTTTACAGGCATCAACATTTTGTTTTCTCTTTGCTGTGCATTTTATAATTTTTTGCACTCGAAAATCTTCCAATTTACAATTCATTTTAAAAATAAACCCTTTCTTCCTTTGGGCACGTGGTTATCAATGAGATAGTCATGATTCAATGTAGATACTGTGAATTCGGTTTTGATAACCCATCTCATTTTTATCATGAAATGTGCCTGTGCAGTACAAAGTTTCTTTTGACGAGGACTCTAAAGTGTCCCTGTTAACGCAGGCACTCAGGACAGCAGAGAACAAGAGTCCATAGGATAATCGATGGCTGACAAATTAGCAAAACAGAACCACAGTTTGCTAAGGAAGTGGTGAGATGGGATTTTACCACTGGTCCTCACAATCTCGAACCTCTCACCCCACAGCAAATAAACAGGACCTTGTAGAGGGATGTTCCTATGACACAAAGCAAGTGAGTAACAAGCTCAGGTGATAATTCTACTCTTAGCCACCTTCTCCTACCTTCTTCTCACCTTTTAGATGAAGATAAATGTTGGTTTCAAAAGTAGAATTTGTTTTCTGTTTGTATGTAGTAGTAAGAACCTTGCTGGGAAACAAAGCGTTGAAAACTTTGGCGATTTCTTGGTTTGGAATATGTTTCTTTATCTAGACTTATGGTCAGATCATAGCTTAATCTTTTAAAAATTGTATTTAAAATGCTCTTTCTGGCACTGAGTCTGTATCTTGTTACTAAGAGAGTAGCTAAGAGAATAATCATTAGCAACTTTTCGACAGTGTAGTCCTATGGCATTGAAGAAAATTCGTGATAAACAGCTACTGTAAATTAGTCTGAAATTTATGTTGATTGTCTCTTTTAAAAAATATAAAAGAATGGATTTTCAGTCTGAATGCTCCATCAGGGAATTAAGTTTTTGAGTAATGATAAATGTTTCAAGAGAAGGACAGGGCAATTAATGGGTGTATGGTGAACAATATTAATTTTACACCTAAAGTATTTTTCTCAAATATCGCTTATTTTGTTTACTATAATTGCTTTTTAGATAAATTTTCAAGATGTTAATTTTTAAAATTTAAAATATCCTTAGAGTTCTAATTATATCACTCAAATAAATAAGTAATAACACAATGATCTATTATATAACCTACAAGAGAAAAAGTCTTATTACAGTTTAATGTTTGGTAATTAGCTCATTTAAGGGTGAAGTAGTTGCTGCTATTTGTCAGGTACTGATCTGACCCTGCAAATATAACAATGAATTGAATAGACAAAAGGTTCACAGGGAGCTTATATGACAATATGAAGACTGATGCATAAACTATAAAGTATGATACATAATAATAAGTGCTAAGCAACCAATAAGGCAATCAAAGGGCAGAGAGCATATTGGAGAAGGTAGTTTTGGCCTCCAGAGGCCAAAGAGGCCCTAAGAGTTGGTGTCGTTTGAGTAAAAGCTGCAGTGAAGTGAGGTCACAGTTGTGTGTGTCTCTTACCAATTTGCTTATAAAATATATTTTTATGATGTACAGATGGTTTCTCATTTACCAGGCGTTATGTAACAATTATATTGATATTGTTGCCGACATGTTTTCCTATTTTGCACAACTTTAATAAATTTTAAAAATCTCCTGTGTGGCTGTGTTTGTTCTTTAGATTCTGTTATGCTTTTACTGGAGCCTGGAGAGTTTCAAGGCAGCTGATTAAGTCATTTAAGAAAAGTCGCATCCTTATCATTGGACTTGATTTTGTAATATTGAGATATAAGGCAGAATCCTGAAGGTTGTTTTATTTTCCTATTAAAGAAATGCATACTTCTGGAAGACTAGAGAAATTCCCTCTTCACCAAAAGAGACAGCCCCTAAATCTCATTTTACTGCGTTCAACATTAAGTCTAGGACTTTTTAGGCGATGATACTTTTCTTCCATGTTTTATACCATTACTGAGCTATGTAAAGCCAAAACTTATCCCCTTATCCCCATGTTCAGTCCGCAATGGTGAAGACCAATCGGATTTATGATCTGATTAGAAATTCTTTGTTTAAAACACAATGCTCTACGTGTGCATGCCGGTTTTAACGAATGTCCTGTGGAAATTGCTAACATACGAAGCACTCCAGTTGACAGTGTGCCTCACTAGAACTTACCCCCACCCCTGCAGCTAGGATAAGCCCTTCAATTATCTTTATCTTACCACTAACAAAGGGTTTATTAATTAAGATAGTCGACTTTAAAAATGATTACTCATTCGTGAAATAAGTGATGTTTCAGATATGCGGGCTCTCTGGAGTGCTATCCACTTACCTCTGCCCTTCTATGAACAGAGTCTAGGGCTCAAGTGACCTCAGTGGCTTATCCCTTTTTATTAGCTCATAGGTGCCTGTGAGATGTTACTGCTGCCTTCGGGTTTTTGCACAAGTTCATGTTTGGACTCATGGAGGAGCACACTGATTTACTCCAACTCTTAGTACAGCTAAATCCTGTGCTAAAATGTTGTTTGTGTTTCCCCAATGATTCTGCATGGCACAGCAGAACACCCAATAGGAAGAATTAACAGAAACTTCATTGCATTTACAGGAAAGGTTGTGTGATCACAGCACACGGTCAAATGGATGTTGGGTGGAATTTCATCTCAGTTTTACAAAGTTGTGAGAGGTAAAAATTTAACCCTCACTTGTGATCACTGGAGGCGAAAGAGCTTAGGAAAATAATGTTAAACTGATGAAGGACCCCAGTTGCTAGCTTAGGTCAGTTCAAAGGAGCCCGCTTTTGAAAGGGAATCAGCCCCTGGTTCAAAACAATGAATCTCACTGGAAGCAGCCTAAGGGCCTCCTGGCCCAGAGCTCTGGGCCCGCTTTCCTCAGGAGTTCTACTGGTTAAGGTCCTGATGCCACACTGCCCTGGCTTCTGGACAGTGTGAGCTTTGGTGACAGTGTGTTCTGATCCTGTTTCCTGTTGGCACAGATCTGGAAGCCTGGTGATTGCTTCGCAGAGTCCACAGCTGTAAGCACTGGTCTGCCAGCTTATTTCTTAGTAGTGCAGTGTCCCGTAAACCTCAGCATTTTCCTACCAACCAGGAGATGAAGATGAAGACCCTGCCTGCATACAGCTTCAGACCTGATCGTTTTGTCTCTTTGGGGATGGATTCTACACTCATCCTCTCTTCTCCCCTGTTTCAAAGCCACAGACTTGAAGGCGATGGTAACACCAGGATGTCACATGAACCTCACCTGGACTTGGCTGGCTCCCCTCTGCCACAGCGATGTGGCATTGTTTTATCTGCAAATAAGCATGCCTTTTATTTCTTTCTTCCTTGTGTTTTAGAAATAATTTCTAAATCTCAGATGTTTTATATCCATAGAAAAATTGTGACTTTATAGTATGGAGAATTTTCATCCATATGTACCCTATGTTTTCTATTTTTAATTTCTTATATTATCATGGTGCATCACTTCCAATCAACTCAGCAATATTGATAAGTTGGTATTAATTAAAATGTACATTTTATTTAGATTTGTTCTTTCTGTTGCAGAATCTCATTCAAATTGCTGCAGTATTTTTAATAGTCAGGGCTCTTTGGACTCTCTTGGCTATGGCTATGTCTCAGACTCCCTGGTTTGTAGTGATCTTGATAATTCTGAGGAGTGCTGGCTAAGTATTGTGTAGAATGGCCTGTAGCTGAGAATTGGATGTTTTCCTCCTGATTAGATTGGTGTTACATATTTCTGGGAGGCAGATCACGGGGGTACAGTGCAATTGTCCTCGTGTGCTAGTAAGAAGACACACTACAGTGAGAAAGTTAACTAGGAGGCCATTAAGCTGGGACTATTCTAGTGCCTTATGTTCCTACGTAAGTAAAATGAAGCCCAGAGTGAGCAGTAAAATCGAGCTTATACCTTTCGCTTGGAAACTGCCAACTCGCCTCTGACCAGGGACTTTCCACTTTAAGCAAATCTTTTACCCTACAACCCCTACCATATCCAATGCTGAATCACAGATGGTCTGCTGTTGTCTAATTCATGAATTACTGAATGCTCAAGTAAGATTCATAGTGTTAATGTGCCGAAAGTTACTTCTCAATGCTACCAACATGCGTTATCGCCAGTGGAGTTACCTGGCTGAGGTGGTGTTTGTTTGGTTTCTTCATTGTGAAGTTAGTTTCCTTCTCCTGCATTCTCGTTACCATATTATCCGGGAAAAAATTACCCACACTTAAAGAGGCAAGTTAAAGAGAGGCAATATAAAATTATGCCTTTATGAAGTTCTGGATTTGTAAGGATAAACTATCTACATAAATTATTTGGAATTATTCTGTTATTCTGCATGGGGCATTTGTGTATTCTCCCATTAGTTATGAAGTAATTTGTTTATATCAGTATATTTATTTTACATTTCATGCTATAATTCAATAGTGACATATGTATACACACATATATGTATTAGTTGGTTTTCTTTTTATTCTCTTAACACTGTCTTTTGCCATCAGAGATTTTACTTTTAATAAAATCAAACACTTTCTCTTTCGTGGATTGTGTTCTTGTGCTATATCTAAAAGCTTACTACCATACCTAGAGTCACAGATTTTCTGCCAGACATTTTATAATTTTCATGTTAAATTCAGTTTTATAATTCATTTTGTATTTATATTTTATTTCCATATTTCAGATTCATTTCTTGTATTATCCCACTTCTAAGCATCAAAACCTGTGTCAACAGGAAATTGATTTTTGCTGCATGCAACAGATACCAGAGATCAGGCATGATCTGGCTTGAGCCAGATATGGGTGAGATAGGGGTTTCTTTTGCTCTTTTAATGAGAAATGTAAAGGTAAGAATCAAGGGCTATAAGGAAGTCCACAGTGTCACCAGAATTCAGGAATCTTCCACTCTTCCAACAAGGTATCATTAGCTTGCATTTCTTGCAGTCACAAGATGACTGCTGTAGCTTTTGCCATCACATTCAAATTCCAGGAAGGAAGAAGGAGAAGGTCGAGAAGTAAAATATCCATGGGACCTGTGTCAGCTCTGTCCTTTGTATCTGTCACATCAGCCTTTGCCCACCCAGATATCAAGGAACTTTCTTGGGATCCCATCTTAACAACCTACATTTAAATATTATCTGTCAAAATAAGATACATGGACACCTTTATTTGCAAGAAAAACTTGGAAAGGTGGGTATATTGTCCGAAGTTGGGCACATTGCCACTTCTGGTAAATTCAGGTTTGGATGACAAGCAAGAAAAGAGAGGAGAGCTGTTAGGTAAGGGTCTAATCCTTTACAAATAAATATTCTAGGAATTTATTGTGTTTGTAAAAGTTTAATATATTTTATATTGTAGGAGTTACTTAGGTGAATTTCATATTACTACCTTATCTAAAGAGAGGTATTATCTTTTGACACTACATTACTACTTTAAAGTTAACCTAGTAATAGGAGTCTAATTCATCTCACTCCAATGTAGATTAATTAAATTTAGCTCAGTTAAAATCAGTATGATTTTTATGAAAGCTGTGATGTATGTTATTTCAACATAGAAAGTATGTGTTTTCTCATATTTTCAATCTCCTCTAGAACTGAGCAAGCTTTGAAGATGTTCTCTTCTAAAATAGTACTGAGTTTCTTAGTCAAGGACTGAAACACACAAAGGTTCAGATCACAGTAATTAGCTAGTTCTAATTTTTCATTGATTAAGATTTTTCTCTGTATAACAATAAGCTACATAAATAATTTCCAAAAGAAGGCAAGCAATAAAATATACTTAATAGAAATATTGGTACTTGTGTAACAGAAATAACAAGTACTATCATTCTTAAACATTTAAATTCTCTTCATTTGCTGCATTTGAAACAAATTTTTGTAAATTTGATACTTATATTGATAGATGTTCTTATATATTGTGTTGGTCTTGCATATTTAAAATACTTTCATTCAATAATGTGCTGGAACCAACTCCCACTGGATAATGAGAGAAAATCATATGCATCTCCTAACTGCATTTAATGTTGTCACGCTGATATTTAGAAATTGAACAAGGTGGGGGTATTTAGCCAGGAAAATCAATAAACACTACAAAACATGTCTTTTTTAAAAAAATCAAGTGTATTTAAGCATTTGTCATGAATTCATCCTAAAAGTTTTATAGATTCATTTGAAATCTAGATCCATACTTCTTTTTTTTGTGTGTGAAGAGTAGAATATATTTATTGAGAGAAAGCTTCTGTCTGAAGAGAGACAGAAGGGGTCCCGAGCGGGTTGCCCTAGATCCGTACTTCTGACTTTGACTCCATATTTCAATCTTTTGAAATTTTCCTTTTCTTCTTGATTTGTTTTTTCATGTTAATGTTAAGGAAGAAAGTATATGTAAGTGGAAAGGTAAAAAAAAATATTCCACAGGGCTTTTCCTTAATTTCCTTTTAAATGCACATGTCTTAAATTTCCCGTTGAGGTTTCAGTCATTACTCAAATTTATACTAATTATACAATCATAATGGTCTTCACTGTGGGATGCACTATATTTTTCTGAAATTCACGTGCTGTAGCTCTACCTTTTCACTTTATTAGTTGGGGATGGGCCTGTGGTAAGGGATAAGGATTAGATGCAGTCACAAGTGTGTGGCCCTCATGAGACTGGGGCATTTATGAAGAGACATCAGTGATCGAGGAAGATGTGTGCGTGGCTGCCTTCCATAAGCCAGCAGCACAACCTCGAGCAGAGGCCAGCCATGGTGTGCCTGGGTGTGGCCTTCTGGACTCCAGAATCATGAGAAAGTATATTTCTGCTCTTTACATCACAACGCTTGATATTTTATTATGGTAACCTGAGTTAATTAAGGTACTATTGCAATAGTAGGTTGCTAGCTTTCAAGCACAGATAATATTCTAATCTCAATGCTTAGGCTTAAAAAAAACCAAGGCCATTCATTGCCAGAAAATACTACAAACATGACAGAAAAAAATTGTAAAACATTGACTGCTTGACAATGGATTTCTCTAATCCATAATATTTATGTTTCTAATGGACAGATGATTGTACTTATTTAGATTCAATACAATCAAACAAATCAACAAAGAGATTATTGTAATTTCTTTAAAACAAGAGCATACTTCATACATATCATTAAAAACAAACATAAAAATAAAGTTTATTATTAAAAACAAAAACTTTATTGTTTTAAATTTAGTTTTGTTGCTTTTATTTTTTTTGAAGAGAAAAATATTGTCATTTCATTTCCATCTAAACTAGTACCTAAACTAGTTAAACTCATTGGAACACATAATAGAGTGGTGAAGGTAGGGAAATAGGGTTATATTCAGTGGCAATCAAGTTTCAGTTCTGCATGATAAAAATGTTCCAGAAACCTATTGCACAACCACATGAATGCACATACTACTGAGAAAGAGACTGAGTTTCAAAACTTGCTACCACAAGTGTTTTGGAATATTTTTCTTTTTTTTATTTAGAGAAAAAAAGCAAAACAGAAAAAAGGGTGGAAATAATACAGAATTTAAAAAAAACAGTAAAAATCGCTAGTTGATAAATTATATATTGTTATCTTAGAAGTAGTTGCTCAAGTCACAAAATCAAAGCATAAAAAGTGGACAATGAAACAATGACAGTACAAACCATTTTGTTTGATGAACTAACGAACAAAATGCAAACCACACAGGAAGTACTTCAAAGAATCAACAACTGGGATCTCATCTTATTAAAAGTTTTTGCACTTCAAAAGAAACCACCAATAAAGTGAAATGAAAATCCACAGAATGGGAAAGAATTTTAGCCAGCAGTCCTTCAGATGAAGGATTTATATCCAGAATATACAAAAAACTGAAAATCATCAAGCCTCCCCAATTTAAAGACCTTCTCCAAAAATGGTCATCTGAGATGAACACACATTTCTCAGGTGAAGATATGCCAGTGGCAAATAAATACATGGAGAAATGTTTACTATCACTGGTCATTTGAGAAATGCAAATTAAAACAGCACTGAGATTTTATCTCACTCCAGAAAGAATAGCTGCCATCAAGAAATCAGCTGATAACATATGTTGGCGAGGCTGTGGGGAGGCGGGGCGGGGCAGGGGAAGCAACACTGCTCCACTGTTGGTGGGAGTGTAGACTGGTGCAGTCACTGTGGAGATTCCTCTAAAGACTAGGATTGGAAATTCCATTCAATTCAGCTATTCTGCTCCTGGGTATTTTCCCAGAAAAACAAGGTCATGTATCAGTAATATATGTGCACCCATATTTATAGCAGCACAATTTACATAGCTAAATCTTGGAAACAACCAAAATGCCCACCAACTGAAGAATGGATGAAAAAATATACAATGGAATATTACTCCATTATAAAAAGGATGATCTTGAGGCTTTTATAGGGAAATGGAGACAACTTAAGACTATCCTCATACATGAAATAAATCAGACTTACATTTGTAAATATTGTACTGTCTCTCTAGTATAAAAATAATAATAAAAAACTGAAAGTAATAAGATCAAAATGTATAATAGATATTGTAATAATGAAGGGAAAGAAAGTGCTCTAAAGGATATAACTGTATGTATGTTTTAAAAGAATAGCAGTAAGAAAAGGGCATGAACATCAGTCATAATCATCAGTTTGAGTGTACTAAGAGATGCCTCGTGGGTTAGACTAACACTTCTGGGTGTGTCTGTGGGCATTTCCAGAGATGACTGTCTTGCAGGCCAGCAACGGCATGAGGCCCATCCTAATTGAGAGGGTCTCCATCCAACTAACTTGCATTCCAGAGGGAATGAAAGGGGACGAAAGAGAAAGTTGATGTGGATTTGATTCACTCTGTTTAAGTGTTCGTGTCTTTTGCTGCTGCCCTCACCTGTGGGCTCGGACTCCAGCTGCTGCAGCTTTTCAGCAGGGACTCACCCAGCAACTCTCCGGGAGTTTGCAGGCTTTCAGTCCTCGCCTAGCCCTGCATTCGCCGTCCTTGTTGTTCTGAAGCTACCAGCTTCTCAGACTGAGCAGCTATAGAATCCGCTGGCTCTGTGGAGTGCAGATAACCATCACAGACTCCATAAACCCATCTACTAAATCCTCCTTCATAATTATAGATACTTCTATCTGTCATCTATCATCTCTCTGTCATCTATCTACTGATTCTGCTCCTCCTGTTGAGAACCTTGACCAATTCTTAATGTAATTATAGAGATAGAAGTTTATTTCTCTTCTCCTCTCTTATATTGCCTGAGAAAACATTTATAAGTGATATGAACTTTGATTACCTAGACAATTAGAATAATTTTCCACTTTGATTTGTGGTCTAGACCTGATCAACTTGTCTACTTTAGGAATGGAATATACATTTGAAGTGAGGGCAAATTGCAAAGTTCGTGTTCCCTTCATAATGTGATTAACATAATGTAGGTACATTCAGATGTCCCAGAATGTGGGAACACTGGGTGTGAGTCTACTGGTTCTTTATGGTAAGCATTGGGCCTGGAACTTTTAAATTACCTTCTCTAATTCTTACTTTCCTTGTTGGTAATAAGCTATGTTTAGACAACATAATGTGCTCATTTGATAATGTTGTGCATGCTTGTCGCATCTGTATTAGAAGTGAAATAAAGCACACTTAGTACAGCTGAGCTAGAAATGAACTTACCATGAACCTGAATAGCAATGAAGATGAGATAAATTCCTCAAAGTGGAACAGACGAAGTGCCATTGGAATGACCGCTGTTGGTGGAAGGATCTGGGGGGTATGTAATAAATGTCATTTGAGTTAGGTTTTGAAGAGTAGGTAAGGTTTAGGGGTGTTGGGGCTGAAGGAAGGACATGCAAAGCCAGCCACTTGCATAAGCAAAAGGTATATAGAGACGGGAGAGTTTAATGCAGCTGGAGAATGGACTGAAAGGAAAAGAGAAAAGAAATAAACTTCAGAATTCTGTGTTAAGTATTTTTCAAAAAATAATTTCCTTCAGCATTACAAATAATGCTGCAAATACAGAAGTATTAGCTGTATTTAAGAGGCAAAAGAAAAAACTCATGCATGTGTGTGTGTGTGTGTGTGTACGTAATTTCTCTAAAATTCATGCAGATAATGTATGTTTGGTCAAATTCTCTTTCCTAGCCCTTGCTGACTTGCAAGCTGTTTCACGCACTGTGGATCTGCAATAGAATTAGTGATTTTATTTTCTTTCTCATGAGCCACAGTTGGGATTAACAATGAGGATCGCACTTGTTGTGCTGAAGCAAACCCCACTGAAGAGAGTGTGAGGCCTTCTGAGGAGAGTGTTTCAAATAGACGGCAACTCGTGGGCCACTCTGTGCTCCTCCAACCACAGATCCTGCCCGGCGGAGGGGAGCAGCTTATTTGCTGTGCACCTCAACCGGAAGGAGGGGCCTGGCCTCCTCATTTGCCTTTGTCTGCCTCTGTTTCCCATCATTTTTTCCCTAAGTAAAATTATAAATCTCCTCAGAAAATTTCATCCTAGGGCAGAATACATAAAAGTGATGAAGAACTCTAACTAGTTTTGTGTGTTTCAGCACATAAACTCCTGTCCCATTACTTATCTCAGAAGAATAACAATCAGGTGAACTTAATGAATGGCATCATCCCTGGTTTCGTTCAGCTTCTAATGCAAAGTAATCTCTCTTTTCAGCTACCTAGGAAATGTCTTGAGAATACTTTTACGTTTTAGTCTAGGATCACATCAATGAAGAAAATCAACAGCAACACCACCACCACCACCGCCAACAGCAGCAACAATTAACCACCACCTGTTTTCTGCCAGATGTTATTTCTTGCTAAGATTTGAATGTTTTTTTCATTCCAAATTTTATGTTGGAATTTAATTGCCAATGTAGCATCATAGGAAAATGAGTCTGAACCAGAAGTGTTTGGGTCCTGTGGGCTCCGTGCCCACCAATGGATTACTGCTGTCATCAAAAGGCTTCCAGCAGTGTGTTCCCTCTCTCAGTCCTTCAGCGTCATGCCAAGTGAAGATCCAGCCTTCCTACCGTGTAGAGAATGTGGTGCCCAAGGCATCATCTTGGAGAAGGGAATGATCTCACTGGACACCAAGCCTGCCGCTTCTTACCTTTAGGCTTTTCAGCCTGAAGAACTGTGAGCCAGTAACTTACCAAAGTCAGGTTCAGCAGCACCAAGCAGACTAAGGCATCCCGCCATCATGATTTCTACTATGGTAAAATTTTTAAAGAAGGCAGAGGAGCATGGAAATCATTGTAGAAAATGGGCTGTGGCCAGGCAAAGGGAAGTGAGGGAGCTTTGCATGCCACACTGAGACTGAGGCATAATTTAATAATTTTTCCTTTATTTATACCTTACTTTTTATAAATATTTCAGTGGAAAGTTTATTCGGCTGTCAAGATGAATCTTTAAAGTTATTTGAGCAGTGAGCAGACTTTAGAGCTGAGCTTTAAACAAAGGCACTGGGCCAAAGTGTGAAAGCCAAATACTAGAATGAGAATCTAGGAGGTAGGGACCTATTCAGGATGGAGCATCTGGAGTAGAAGAGATACAGAAAATAGTGGACTGGGTGAGGATGGAGATTCTGAAAGTGAAGAGAGAGAAGACAGAGACCAAATCTTACAGTGGTTGGACGTCGATGATAAAGAGAACGACTCTGTAAGTCAAAATTTTAAGCCTGAACTAAGAGGCTATTAATACTAAGAGGACAATAACCAACTACACAGCAATGAAGCAGGCTTTGTCAGATAATGGGTTACTTTCTTGCAACCCTCTGGTAGTAGTTGTTTTGTCCTAGAAGCTGTGGCAAATTGAGACCAGAGCTCTGGAGATCTTGGTGCTTGGAGCTGGGGACACCGATTTGTGATTCAAAT
>PVJX010006978.1:42608-73601 GCA_004027295.1 Dolichotis patagonum
GCGAGGCCAAGGTGAGACCCTGTCGCACCTGGCTGTCCTTGCACGTTCCCTGGGCTATTCATTACAGGACTGTCGCTGACTGCTTTAGCGTCCACGATGGTTCTCTTTACGGTACCGGGCCCTCCACTGTCACCGGAAGATCGCACTGCGCTTTAATATTTTCAGTTACCAGTAACTTCCTCCCCGGTCGTGCCTTCCTCTGTGGACAGGTCTTTCGTGTGTCTTTTATTCATTTTCTTCGCTTGGTCCTTCACCGGGTTTCCGCATGGTCATCTGTGGAACGGGCAGGTTTGAGTTTTGAGTCTCCAGCGGCAGTTCAGAGTTAGGAGCTGGCCCGCTGGTGTCAAATTCCTAATACTTGTGTGCTGAGACTATAGGCCTCCCTTTCCTTCTCGCTAGAAAAAAAAAAATTAAGATAGCATTACATATAAGATAAGCACGTGTGTTACTATACTAACGTGGTCTTACTTTCATTGTATCAAAATCAGTAATGATGGGAAAGAGCTCAAATCCGTACATTTGGTTGCATTTTTAGCTTCTACCTATCGACCCGTTTGTTACTCAATGATATATTTTTCTAACTTACCTGCTTTTCTTTCTAATGGGGTTTATCAAGGGGACGCATTTGTATCAGTTAGTAAAGAAAAACTTTTACTGTTGCCGTGGTAAGTATGCTACATGCATAGCTCCTTGTCAGTGAATGGTGTCCGCGCCACAATGTGACATTTCTTACAGCCCTGGACAGTCATGGCTCTGCTTGTAATGGGACTGAAACTCTGACTCAATTGTGAAACATATTCAGCTTCGTAACATACAGCATATCTAAAACTGCAGCAAAGAAACGAGTATTTGCCACACTCTTCTCTCCAAAGAAAGAATGCTCAGAAAGAGAAAATTTAAAATTACAAATCTTGAAATGGGAAGGTACATTAGCTTATGGCCCAATTCCCAAACTGTAGTTATGTTTCAAAAGAAATATTTATGAAAGTAGTGATGTTTTAAATCATTATTTAATCTATACTTAAATAGATACATCACTGTACAAGTTTGGTTCCTCTTTTCAATGTGGTTTTTTTATTAAATGTTTTTTCTTTCTTTAATCTAAAGAAATGACACTGAAATGCACAGATGCACCATAAAAATGATAGAGGTCATGAAGGGGGCTTCACACAAGCTCAGATTTAGATTAACATCAAGTGGGTTATTTATATTTGGTAGAACAAGTAAGTTTTGAATCTTAATACATTAGAACTTAGGAGAATTTTGACTCGATTCTTAAATGATCAGGATTTCTTGAAGGAGCAGAGTTGTGAACAAGTTTTGAATGGACAAAGGAAATATTTCTAGACATGGAGGGAAGGCAAGATTTCTAGATCATAGGGCTTTGGTAAATGTAAGATAATGAAATGTTTCCTTTCCTAAATAAATTCTTTCTTAGAAGTTAGATTATGAGAAAGATAAAATGCAGAGAATGTAATATATCAAAAGCTGAATGCCTGTGTAATTTTCCTAATATAAGCACAATAAGCCTATGAAAAAACTAGGATAAAAACCGTAAGTTTGCAGATTTCATGACTGGAGTAGAATGTACTTTTCCTTCAGCTCAATAAAGCAATTGATTAATTCAGTTGTTGACTCAGAGGTAAATCTGCCTGTACTTTAAAGAGAATATAAGTTTAATTTAAAATACCATCCTGTACTGAGCAAATAATTCCTTCTGATATCTTCCTAACATCATTCAAATATACTTCTGTAAATTATACTCTTCCTGGAACTATTAAAATAATCTACTAATTCTGATTCTAGTTACAGCTGTCACTTAATCTATTCCTGATAAATTGTCACACTTGTAACTTTGTTCTTTTTCTCAGTTTAAAATTGCACAATGTTAGTGAAATGTTTAGACAAGTAACCTTATGAAGGAAGAAGTGTAGGTTAAAATAAATGTAACATTATATAATTTTGTGTTGTCTCTGCAAATAGTTTAAAAATAAAGGAGAATAAAATTACTCATTTGACATTTCAAAGCGTTGAAATAAGTCTTGATCATACCTATAGTTATCATGAACTCCCACGGTCTACTGTAGAAAAAAATCTTTATCTAATAGTTAGAATTCATCATTTACAGTCATAGCAGCTGTATTTGCTAATTTTTTGAAGAAAATACAGATTTCTCCTTTATTTTTTTCTATTGGAACATTAATTTTATGATTCTCATAATCAGTATGCAGATCTACCAAATTTAGAATGTAGGTTAGAGATTATATCATAGGACTGGGATGGATAGATGCACTAAATACTCTTATAAATGGGAATGCCCAGTTATTTTCCCCAGTGTTTAAAATGTTGGAATGACTGGTATAAATGGACTGAAAATTAGATTGCGTGCCTGCTGTTTCATGTTTTATATAGATGTTTTCCCACTACCCATTCAGATCACATTTCATCTCTTTTTGGAGCTCACCTTGTGTATAATAGAAAGATTTTAACAGTGTGCATTACTGTTTCATATGTAGTTAAAATATAGGAATCATCTTCCTTTGGAATTGCAAAGAGCAGTTCAGCGTTCTTTTTTTTTTTTTTTTTAATAAGACATATGATATGCCTCAAAGCCTTAACACCCAACTCTTGTTAGAGGTAGGTATTTATTAATGCAACTCAACCTAGCATCAACTGCAGGCCTGAGGTCTGCACACGTCGTGGCTGTTCTGTGTGTGGCTTGCGCTCAGTGACAACTGGCCTCTGAGTATGGGGAGAACGTATGTATTCAAAGGTGCCTCACATACGGTCCTGGGCAGTAACAATCAAATAAGAGCTGGAATTAAATGCAGTCAGAGTTAAGGTTAGAAATCAAACACATTCTCACTTCCGATAGGGTCCATTCACTATTGTTTTTAAAGACAGTATTATAATTTAAACTGCTTTCTCATCAGATTTGCTGCTCTGCGTATTGAGAGATTTCTTTGTACATTTTTTAAAATCTAAGAATGTGGAAAAGAAACATCTGGATTCCACCATTGCATTTTAGTGGCTATAACCGAACCTGTCAGAGATCCCTGGGGGGGGGGGATTAATTGGGGAAATTAGGAGGCCTCGCCCTGCTATTCCTCCTGGAAGCAGGAATGAGCACGGGAGAGTCACAGGTTTGATAGGTAAAAGGGTCCTTGCAGAAATAATCTCTCCGGTGCTGCTTCCTGAGGCTCTGTCCTCTCACAGAGCAACCCTTTCCAGTTGAGGATGTAACACAAACACCTCATTAAGCCCCATGATTCCTGATGCACTGGGTTCTTTTGCATCACCAAATTGAACTGGGTGTCATTTTCAATGTGTGAAAGTTAAGCTGCGTCCATGGGAAAAAAAGCAACCCTAAAGTGGGTAGCAGAAAAAAACTTATTGTAGTTTTTCAAAATCAAAATTGCTATGAGCTGAGGCATGGATAATGATTATGGAGCATCCAGGTATTTTAGGAGTAAAATATGAATGGAACCTAACCAGATAATGGGGACATTTAACCATTTTACTTGGAAGTTCAGCATTGTATTTTGTTTGAAGTTGGTTTTATTATAACCAATAAAACACGTTTTGATAAAACGTGTTTTACATTTTGAATGTTTTTATTTTAAGATAAACTGTATTAAAAGTTGTTAATTCTGGGGTAATTTTACTAATGGAAGATTTCAGAGGCTTAGTGTAATATACCCAATACTAGGAGAAACAATTATAATTTAAGGCTATTGCAACATATATTTTCATATTTCACTCCTAAAATTATTGTTTTGTTATGCTTCTCTAAAATTCTTTCAGGGAAAAATAAGGATGTATTATTAGTGCTTTGATTTCACATTTTTGTTTTATTGTATCTGGTCACATTGTGATTTGCATAATCTTTCTCAATTTCACATTCTTAGAGTTACACAAAAAAGCAAATTGAGGCATTCCAATTGTCCTGGTGTGCTCATATGTGGTGTCATCCTGACATTAAAATATCTGACCCAATTTCTCACTTACTGTGCAATAAATCCATTCTCCCCCAAAGTATATTCTGAATGTAAAAATGAAAATAGACATTTATATGCAGTCTGAGTCAGAAGAAGGTGCTGCTACTGTAATTAATACTGTCCCATAATATCTTTTTAATCGGTCATACTGCCTTCTGCCCTTTATGTTATGTCAGAAAGGAGTGAAATGAATGAGTGTGTCTCTGGGTATCAGTTTGAATTTGGCGACAAGGGAGGCAACATGACGTCTAATTTGATTAGGCCAGATATAGATTCAAGATTATTAGCCTTCACACAACCTAATATATAGCTAATGATGACAAAAGCTTTGACTCTGTTTAAGAAGATGATTTCTCTAATTTATCTTAAAACTCCATTTGAATAAAAGCATTTGATTATGTTTAAGAATTAGCAAAATTCCTTCACTTTGTAATGAGGTAGCTCACAGCAGTGAAATATTGGAATATCTAACATTTTAGGGAAAATATGTGTGGGTTTTATTATTAAATCAGAAAAGAATTGGCATAAACCTGACTGAAAACAGCTGTTTAGGAGATTAGTGTAGTGTCTTTTTCACTCTGGGAGAATAATTTTTTTCCTTTTTTCTATCAGAAGGGGGCACTAGTGGTCCACTGTTAATAACTACTGAACATTTCTTTTGTTATACAACATTTGATAGTAAATAAATATCATTCTCTATTTAATGTTGAGGCAATTTATGAAAAATTTAGATTGCAAATATCTATTGTTAGGTTAAAAAGTTAAATAATTAAAAGTTTGTATGCAAATTTAATTTTATGCCTCCCCTTTCTCATTTAAAGATGTAGCACAAAATTAAGAAGTCCTGTTGTAGCCCCTGAGCGTGCCAGCTCACACTGCTTAATGCCTATGTTAACGACTGTGGTAAACGAACAAGGTAGCTTTACACACCCACACACAACTCAGTGAACTACATTTTAATCTGTTGCCACTCCCCAACCTAGAGCCAATATCCACAGTAAAAGCGCTTTGCTCTTTCTGTAACATGTTATATAGGTGTATCTTTTCAGTATTAATTGTGGTTTAAAATAACATAATACATTTCCCCTGATTTCCAGTTTGATTAAGTGGACGGTGCATGTGCACACTGGATGGGCTGACCGCACTTTTTACATTGCTCTTCATCTCTCTTGAAAGATAAACTACAAATACAGTGGTTTGCCCCTGATCATTGGCTGATCTCTCTCTATGTCCTGGTCAACTGCTTAGATAAATGAGGCTGGATGGTTACTAATTCCACAAATCAAATAATTAAAGGATTTAAGGGATGCAATAAAAGATGGAAAAACTGTCCTCCTTCTAGGTGTAGGAAGCAGGCGTGCGAGTGAGTACTGAAAGAGAACAGATGCGAGCTGGCAGTCTCCGCATTTATAGACAGTACATTTTCTCAATTTAGCAAGCTCCCTTCCCTCCCCCCACTCTCCATGCAAACGTGAAGATGTGGAGACATGCACTATGTTTTACATTTTTTGTTAAGTTTTGCAGAAAATCATATGGCTAAGTAGTACTTGTATTATAATGGGAAAAGGTGTGAGGAAAAACCCTCCAAAAATGAAATCCACTTGTCAGTTTGAATTTGACATGTTTTATTACATAGTAAAACCTGTCAGCTAAAATTTTAAAGATTTACACCTAAGTTGTGACTGAAAACAGGTAATTGTCCTTTCAAAACAGGTATTTTGAGCATGTAAATGGAAATTTGGGTGGCTGTGTGCTCACAGAATTATTATTTTGCTTGCAAAGTCAATTTGAACATTTTAAGAAATTTCTTTGTGATTTAAAAAGTACTGAGAATAACTGATGAGAATAAGACGATAAGAATTTTGCTTTTCAACAAAAGTTTACAGATTTGCTTTTGAGTTTTGCCAGGTCAACTTACAATGCCACTAATACCTATTAAAAAGCACATATTTCCAAATATTTAAAAGCATATATTTCCAAATTTAATAATGCAATGTTTAATGATGACGAAAGTTTGAGAGTACTACTTATGCGTGGATATTATCACTCGTAAGTAAAACACTATCCTCAACAATTACAATGCCTATCAGATATTTAGAATTCAACACAGACAAATTTCTATTAGCCAATTCATTTTTCTTTAAAGCTGAAGTCCCATGCTAGCTTTCTTTAGCTTTGTATCACAGTGTGGAAAGTCTTTTTCTAGAAGAAAAATCACGACTAGGTGAATTATTATTATTATTATTATTATTATTAGCTACATTAGAATGCCCAGATTTTTCTAGATCTCTGATTTTAAAAGGTTTTCATTAAGTTTGTCTTATTGCACAAAGGATAGGGTAAAATAGTAAAAAAGAAAAAGAAACGAGAAAGAAGAAAAGAAGGGAAAAAGAAAGGAAAGAAAAATGTAGGGGGGCTAGGAGGGCAGGGAGACGAGAAGAAGCAAGGAAAAAAGAGCATCTTGGAAAGAGGCCTCTGTCCTTTGAGGAGCTGACACTGGTAGCTTTTTGTAACTTAAAACAGTTCGATCCTGGCACTGGTTCGAAGACAGCGCATCTCAGCTCTCAGAACTACACGATTTAAAGGAACCATGTGACTCAGATGAGCGTTCTGGCACCGAGTTTGTGAGAAGAGGGCGATTTTTTGCTTTTGTATTGCTCTTCAAATATAAGAGGAAAACTCTGTTTCCACCAACATAGATAAAAAACTATCCAATTATTACAATGCCAGCTTTCTCTTTACAAATATCAAGCAAAGAGCTAAATATTATAGAAAAAATAAGACGGAAAATGTTGGCTGTTGGAAATTGGCTTGGTACAGGCTTTGTGGATGGACGGCGTGCACTAAACTGTACCAACTTCGCGTTGTGTTTTTAGAAAGCATGAAAGGCTGATTTGTAGGTTTGTCTGTTCTGCATGCAAGGCACCCACGAAGAAGGTATCATCTGCTTAAATATTTTCCCACCTGGTAATTTTCATCAGCTTTTTCTACAACTGGCGTATTTTGGCTGTGAACAGTCATACACTAAAATCTTCCCATCTTGTTATGCGTATGTGTGTGTATCTATTATTTCTTGTAGCTCTATTTTGTATTTTCCTGACCTTTAACGACTGTGACTCATCTGTGTGGTCTTTTCATTGGTGTTTTTTGCTGTTTCTTAAATGTCTACTTTTAATGTTTACTTATTATGTATACCTAAATATTTTCTTAGCCTTCAGCAAAATATCAAATTCTTTTGAAATTGATGAGAAGTCTGACAAGTTCAAGATATCCTCAAATGGTAGCTCTGTTGATGGAAGTACAGCTTGGCATGACCATACTGGACAGAAATTTGGTGATCCCCAGGAAATTTTTATTCAGGGATATACCCTAGAGTCAACAATGGTAACCAAAGTTACATGCAGCCACTTTAGTTTTCCCATTAAACAAAATGAAAACTTCAGTTCTTTGGTCACACTGGAAATTTCCATCGACAGCATTGGCTCAATATGCAGAAGGAGAAGTATAAAGGTTGTTCAGTTTGGCAATACTTTTAATGCTAACCTGGTGTCTATTAGAGATGGAGTGGAAATAGAAACTACTACATTTTCCACAATGAATTATACAGCACTTAAAGTAAAGGAACTCAGGTTATCTTTATATTAATAATGGTACAAAATATGCAAAAGCAAAAATTGCAACTTCTTGAATATTATGTAGAGCAGGATTCTCTACATAATATTTACATAAATTAAAAACATTCACAGACATTACCAAATACTTTGTGTGTGTGTTACCAACCCTATCTCTGTTTCTCAAAACACCAATGCTTGATTAGGTTAGGTACATACCATGTACATAGCACTGACTACTCCAAAAATGAGGCAGAAAGAGAGTGCAAAGTAACTACGATCACCTGAAATGTACCTATCTTCATCTAATGCATGGTTGGAATAAATAGTGATTTTTTTCTAGTAGTAATTATTTATTAGCTTTTGCAGTTTCCTCTATTTTAACCTTTTAAATATAAAAGTATATATAAATATATATTATATATTTATATATATAAATTATATATATATATAATTTGTAAAGTAAAGAAGGGATGAAGGGAGGGAAGGGAATTGGGGATAAAAAAGAATCAAGATATATCAAGATATATTATGTACAGGTACAGATTCCTAAAGATGAATGTGATTACTATATATATCAAAAGAGTACCAATAAAATTAATTGAATAAAAGAAAATGGAAATTTCTCAATAAGGTACTAAAGGGATAATTCATTTTATAAACTAATTTTTATTAAAAATTAATATGGGAAATGATTATTTTCTATGAAGTATTGAAATCACAATGGAACACTTAAATTATAACTGCTACTAATATTACAAAATAAAAGTTATAATTAAAATATAGTAATGTTATAAGATGTTATAAGACGCAGTCTTATACAGATGGTACCCAACTTGTCTTGGTCTGACTTACAATTTTTCAACTTTGTATTATTGCAAAAGCATACCATATATCTTATATGAAGAAATATGTTGACAGAAAAGGAAAAGAAAAATGTTGACAAATTGGACTTCATAAATTGAAGCTTTGCTCTTCAAAAGTCACCACCGAGAAAACTGAATCAGAGAGAACATTTTTTTTCAAATATTCAGAATTTTTTTTTTTTCTGAAACCTATGTATGTGACAAGGGTAGATCTGACAGGGCTTTTTTTCCTGAAACCTATGTATCTGACAAAGGTTTTCATGTAGAAAACAAAAAGAGCTTGTACAACTCAATAATAAAACAATCTACCTAAACATGAACAGAAAAAAAAGATGCTTTATAACAAACTGCACAAATTTCCCTTAAACATACAAAAAGATAATTCATAGCATTAGTCATTGAAGAATGAGTGTTAAATCCATAACGGATAACATCCTGTACTCACCAGAGTAGATAAACTTAAAAGAAACCTATTTAAGTTAGAAAGAGAGGTAGAATAACTAAGATCCTCATACATGGCTGGTAAACTTGCAAAATTGTACAGCAAATTTGAGGACATTTTGCAGTTCTAATATACTTTTACTTGGTGATCCTGCAACTTTTATTTTAGCTAACCATTCAGAAGTAAACCCATGTCAACACAAAACGTTGCACACACAAATATTCTTAGTAACTTTACTGGCCATAACCAGGGACTAAACACAACTTTAAATGCTTGTCAGGAGTAAAGCAACTGCAATCCTTAAGCTTAATTATCCACTTGGCTGGATAAGAGACTCTTAGAACGTTGACCAGATCATGGGGGCGCTATGCTTACTAATGAACAGGCTCGCAGGAGGTGGGGGCCAGCTGGAGGTGTGTCGGAGGCCATTGGATGTGTATATCGAGTTTGCACTCTGCCTGTCCTCTGCTTCCTGGGTTCTGTGAAGTGAGCAACTTCACTCTGCCATGATTTTCTGCCATGATGTTCCTATTTTGGAGCCTGTCAGTCATGGGCTGATTCCTCTGAAATGGTGAGACAAATTAAAACTCTCAGTCTTTAAATTGTAGGTGTCAGGTATGGGGTCCCGGCTTTGGGAGACCGATTGATAAAACTATTAAGAGCAAAATATTCAGTAAATCCATCAAGTACATATTATTATTTCCTTTTATTTACATTTCTTATCATTCTGTGATAATAAAATTGACAAAATCACAAATGACTGAACTAGGTGCTATTTCATTATCTATAGGGATGTGTCATTTTTATCAGAGAGGAAAGATCAGGGGTAGAATAGAAATACTCTATTAGTAAAACTTGGCATTCTCTGTAGACTATTTTACTATAATTACCCAATGTGGACCTAGTTTTCCAAGACTTTACATGAATTTGTGCTTTACTAAGATTAGACACCCTCAAGTGTCTGAATACTAATTTGTAATCTATAATGATTCCATAGTAGGTGTTCAAATTGTTATGTCCATTAGACTTTAAAAAGATGAGTAGGATTACTTTAAAAATGTAATAACACTAAGATGGTGTCAAGTGTAACACTTGTGCTTATTTGTATTAATAAGACTCAGAGATAGGCAACATAGGTTTGATAATTTGTTGGATAAAAAATAAGTTTTTTGAAAATTGTCTTAGCCAACAATTTTTTGTTCTCATGCCTAGTACCAAACTAGTCATTTTTGACTTCTTAAAGGTGCTTTTAAAATGTATTTATGCTGAATGTTTCTATTATGGTATGATCTCCTATTTGCCCTCTTAACCTTCCATGCCCTAGAAAAAAAGAATCAACAAAGTAAACCCAGGATAAGAGCAAATAGGCAATATCCCTTGTATAGACTCATTTTTCCACAGAAAATTGTAACCAAGTCATTGTTTTGTTTCAGAATTTCTTGCAAAGATACACTCATTGTGCAAAATTGTTGCTTCATGATTTTGAACCTGACAAAAAACAACTTTCAATTCTTGATTATAGCTTTTCAAAATATACAGTATAATTAATGTTGAAAGAGTGATTATATTCTTAGTCCTTGTTTCACATGCAAACTTTCTTATTTTTTAGCTTTTTGAATTTTAGTCACATTTTTAGAATAAAGGTGAATTTTGTGGGCGATAGTAAAATAAAGGGCAGATGTGTTATAATCAGTAGTACATAGGGGAATATTTCACATATATTGTATTTAGGCTTGGGTTTTCAGTATCTAATACAGTCTCAGTCCTTCAGGGAGGCTTTCTGTGTTCATTTCATGTAATAGTTTCTCCCAACCCTTTTGTTCTGAGTTGGTGTATGCAGGGTGTTTCCTTTTCATATACATTGTCAAATTTATTTGCTTACTTAGTTCAGATCTCTTTCTTTGGAAAATTAGCTCTCTGAAGCACAGCCTCTTGTGTTCTAGCGTAGAGTTTAGTTTCAAAGTATATGTGTTCAATGAACAAACATGAAAAATAAATAAATCTCTTTATTTTGGGCTTAAAAAAATTACAACACATAAAATTGAACTGGTTTTCAAGCAAAAAAGTATCGACCACGGGTGGACCAAATAGTTTCTCACCTTCCTCCCCCTTCAACATGGTATCTAACAAAGGTTCTTTTGGAATAACCTAAAAGGGGGAAGACCAAGATGGCAGAGTGGTAAGCAGCAGAGAAAGAGCACCTCTGAGAGTCACCATCCAGACATGAGAATATAGCAATGTGAGGAAGAGAAGAAGGAGGGAAGTGGGTTCCCCGGACCCAGGAAGGATCTGAAGCGAGGACTGAAGCCCATGGAGAGTGTAAGGAGAGAAACTTCAGTGAAGAAGAAGGCGGTAACCAGTGCTGCCTTCTCCCTGATATAGGACTCACTGTGCAAGAATAGCAGTTCAGACGTGTGGGCACATGGTGACGTCTGGTGAGCCCAGAGGCCTTTGTGGAGAGACAGCAGTAGAGCCGAGCAACAGGTGTGCAGGACAGCACTAGCTGGCAGGGAATGCACGAGGATTAGTCATCCCACAAGAGAAAGGGAGATTGGTGGGGAGCCATCTTGGAGAGCGACCAGCTGACCTCCGAACACAGGGCTGCTGCGGTCTCTATCTAGCAGCTTCCAGCTGGGCTCAGATTCTCACAAAGTGCACAGATGAGGCCAGACAGGTCTGGTCTTGACAGAAAGAGCAGGCTTGCTGCCAAAGACTATTGCTGGCTTGCCAGGATAGATCTCCCCACGTCTACCAGTGACAGCAGAGACAAACCTGGACGTGGACTTTTTTACTTTTTGTTTTTTTCTCTCTCTTCTTTTGTTGTTGTTGTTCTATTTTTTTGTTTCTGTTTTTTAATTTTTTAAATTTTATTCTTATTTTTATTTTATTTACTTATTTTTATTTTAAAGAGGATAAAACCAAGGAAAATAGAATAAAACAATCAAAATAAATCAGTATAAGTGATACAGGACTTCAAAACCTTATGCAGTCAACAATAGTGACCATAATGCCTTTTGTCATCTTCAAAATAGCTGCATATACCTTTGGACATAACAAAAATCAAACAGAACAGAATAGAATAGAACCAATAAAACCGAAACAATGAATGCAATAAAGGACTTCAAAACAAGCCAATAGTAAATCCAAAGTGGCTGCCATAATATGTCTCGCTGTCTTTGAAATAGCTGCTCATGCCATCAGATTTAACATACTCAAACAAAACAAAAGAGAATAATACCCAACCCAACAAAGCAATGAAAATGATATGGTTTCCATGCAGGGATTGCTTCCTGCTGAGGCCTTGTTGTCCCTCCACAGTCCATGAATGGTGCTGACTCATGGAGAGAGCTTTGGGTCCGGCTTTTCCCACTCTGGCAGTGGTGCATGGCACTGGTTTCTAGGTGGGGTCACCTCCTGGTGAGGCCTGGTTCTGTCCCCTGCAGTCTGTGAGGGGTGCTGACTGATGGAGACAGGCTTGGGTCTGGCTGTCCCCTCTCTGGCTGTGGTGTTTTTTCTTTTATATTATTTGATCTTGTTTTTATGAGTGTGAACAATAGTTTCTAGCCATTTTCTGGTTGTGGTTCTGTTCTGTTCTTTTTATTTCTTTCTTTTCTTTCTGGACCAGTTTCCCAAAGTTACTGTGATCTCCCTTTGTCCACCAATCCTACTTCTAATCATTTCCTCCTTTTCTATTTCTCTATTTTCTATGTAATCCATTTTAAATTTTAACCCAAAGGCAAAATTGACATATTAGGGACTCATACACTGCATATAAGTTTCTGGTTTGTTTTAGACTTTGCTATATAACCACAAATCTAGTTCATATCATTAAAAGTGGCAAATTAATGATTAGCTCAGTTTGTCATTTTCCAGGATGTCTTAGTTACTTTTTACTAATTGTTGAGACAAAATACTTGACACCCAATGAATGATAAGGAAGGAAAAGTTTATGTCTTACAGTTCTTGGAGGTTTCAGTGCATACTCAGTTGGCTCCAAGGCAGCGTGCCATGGCAGGGCCGCTCTTCATGGCTGCTACAAGCAGCAAAAGTGAAAGCAAAAGAGAAAGCAAAAAGACCTGCCTTCTTCCCACCATTACATGGCTCCACCCCTGGGCGAGTGAAACACTCACACCACCAATCTGAGTGCTAGACAACGAACCAATCACAAATGCTAGATTTGGTTGAGTCCATAATTGTATGAGGTTTGGGGGCCACTGACATAAACCATGACATAGGTTGTGTTTGATGCTATTGGTACCACTATAGCCAAAAGTGACATAATTCTAAATAGTTGTTCTTGCTAGTATTTCATGGCTGAGATTCACTAAGGGTCACAGAAAATACTGTGGCACAGTGCCAACGAACAAGAGACTGGGCCAAACAAGCAGCAACTTCCCATGTCCAATACATTGAAGAAGTAGAATCTTCTAACCAACTCAAAACTCAAAAACTAGATGCACTTGGAAGGTAACTCACAGAAACAGTCATTACCTAGGGGTTCTAAATACTAGCAATAAAGCAACACATCACAGGCAATTTACCCCAGGAATTAAATAAAAATTCACCCCAAGAATTAAATAAAAAAAGAAAAGAAAATGAGAAGACACTAAACAGGATACAACCCCAGACATCCAGTTCATCAAAGGAGAATCTAGGAAGCAATGAGGTGAGACAATCCAAAAGCCTCCCTCCTGGTCTCTCTGAAGTGGACACAGCAAAGCAATTGAATGAGGTTCTGCAAAAAATCAACTCATAAATAATTTCTGAAATAACTGCAGAGACGGTACCCACAGTGAAGACCATGTTTAATGACTTGAGCAGATACAGACAAAGGAACAGTCAAGATTAAGAAAATTATGGAGGCCATGTATGCATAACACAAGAAAGAAATGAAATCCATAAGGCAGATTCAAACAGACATTCAAGAGAATAAAAATTTCATTAAAAATATTTGCAGCAGACTAAGCCAATGTGAGGACGGGATCTCAGATAAAGAAGGTAGGCTTGCAATTAGTGATCATGAAAAGAAAGATTTCTTAAAAATAGCAAGAGACAATGAGAAATCAACTGAGTAGTCACTAGGTGAGGCAAAGAAGAATAACTTAAGATTGATTGGAGTCAGTGAAAACCTGGATATAGCACAAATGATCTAAAAAACTCTTCATAGACATCATAGCAGAAAACTTTCTTGGTAGAGAAAAAGAATTTGATACACAGATAAGTGAGACATACAGAACTCCAGTTAAGAACAAACAAAAAAATTACAGTCAGGCATATCATAGTCAAGATTTCAGAAATTCAACACAAGAATGGAATCTTATGAGCTATTAGGGAAAAGAAACAAGTCACATACAAAGGAAGGCCCATCAGAATTACAGGTGACTTCTCAGCACAAACCTGAAGTCAAAGAGAGCCTGGAGTGAATTGTTTCAAGTTCTAAAGGAAAACAACCTTCAACCAAGATTGATATATCCTGCAAAACTATCTTTCAAAACTGATGGAGAAATAAGACACTTACATGACAAAGAACATTCAAGGAAATTGATGACCATCACACCAGTACTCTAAAATGTTTTGAAGGACATTCTAGAAACAGATAACAAGGACTCCAACTCCAACTCCATGAACTCCAACAAAAGGAATCTACCAGGCAAGACAAGCAATTAATAGAGGGAGGGGAAAAAAAGGAGGAGCCAACAATAGAAAAATAACATGACAAAGATAAGTCAATACATATCAGTTATAACCATTAATGTTAATGGTGTTAGTTCACCAATCTAAAGACAGACTGGCAGAGTGGATCAAGAAGCAAGATCCAATATTATGCTGCATATAAGAAACACATTTTTAATTTTTTTTTATTTTAGAGAGAATAAAACAACAGAGAACAGAACAAGGCAAATCAGAACAGAACAATGCAAGCAACACAGCATTTCACAAGACAACAGGACATCAACAGTAGCTACCATAATGTCTCTTTTATTCAAAATAGTAGACCATATCTTCACACATAATAATATCAAACATAACACAATAGTATAAAACCATTCAAAAGAATGAAAGCATTATAAGGCTTCAAAACCAAATAATCAACAATGGCTACTATAATATCTCATTTTTCTCAAAAAAGTTGTCTATACCATTACACATAATAAAATCAAGAAAACCACAAAATAGAACCAATCAAAACAGAAGAACAAAAGTATGGCAGGACTTCAACACAAGATGATAGTAAATAAGTGGCTGTCATAATGTCTTGTTTTCTTCAAAATAGCTGTTCATACCATCACATGTAATAAAATCAAACAAAACAGAATAAAACCAATCCCAAGTGAATGAAAGCATTATAAGACTTCAAAATAATATAATAGGAAACCATATTACCGTAATATACCCCATTATATTCAAAATAGCTGCCCCTACCATCTGACAGCATAAAATCTAACAAAACAAGACAGAACAAAGCTAAACCTAACAAAGTTGTTTGAACAATGCAAGAGTTCAAGACAGTAAGAAATTAACAGTAGTTTCCACCCTTCTCTCCCAGGTCTTTTCTCCCCTTTGCTCTTACATTAACTATTTTGCTTTTGGATCCCTTTAAATTATTCTGTTTCTTGCTAGGGTTCACACATATGAGTTAGAACTGTTTCACCCATGAACGTGATCACCAGTTGCGTCCATTTGCCTACAGGAGCCTTGAGATTATTCTACTTTATAGCTGGGTAGCTTTCCACTGCATGAAAATACTGTATCTTTCTTATCCATTCTTCTGTTGATGGGCAAGTTATTCTTGCTTTTTTTTTGTCTCCTGTCACATGGAGCAATTGTTTTCTTTCCTTTGATTTTCAGTCTATGAATTTCCCTTCCAGTTAAATGTGTTTATTGTATACAGTAAATTGATGGATCTTGTTTCTTGATCCACTCTCCCTGTGTTTATTTTTATTGCTGAACTGAGGTCATCTACATTAATGGTTACAACTAGCATGCATTGGTTTATCTCTACCCTGCTGTCTTCCTATTGTTGGCCCTCCACTTTTCCCCTTCATTCAATTGTCTGTCTTGTTTGGTGATCCTCCTCTGCTACTGTTCCTGAAGCCATGGTCATCTTTATTTCTCTCTAAAATATCCTTTAGCACTGTCTTTAGGGTTTGTTTGGTAGTCATGAACTACTTTAGTTGTTTTTTTTTTCATGGAAGTATCTTAATTTTCCATCAATTTTGAAAGATAGTTTTGCTGGGTAGATCAATCTGGGTTGGAAGTTGTTTGCTTTCAGGATTTGAAACACTTCACTGCAAACTCTTCTTGACTTAATGGTTTGTGTTGATAAGTCTTCTGTGATTCTGAATGGTTTTCCTTTATGGGTGATCTGTCTCTTTTCTCTAATAGCTTTTAATATTCTATACATGGGCTGAATTTCTGGGATCTTGATTATTATATGTCTGGGTGTAGATTTACTTTGGTTATGGTTAGTTGGAGTTCTATATGCCTCACTTATCTGCATGCCAGATCTATTTCCCATGTTTGGGAAATTTTCTTCTATTCCTTCTGGGAATATCTTTTTAATTTCATTTGTGTTTACCCCTGCTTCTTCACCAACACCTATCACTCTTAAATTATGCTTCTTTGCATCACTGAGTTATTTCCTGATTCCGTGTTATTTTTAAGAGATCTTTCCTTTCATGATCACTAGCTGCAATCCTATCTTCAAGGTCTGAAAGTCTATCTTCAGTCTCTTTCAAGCAGTTTTGCCAGCTTTTGAATGAACTTTTAATTTCTTGGATCTCTCTTTCAATCTGTTTCATGCATTGTAATTCCTTTCTATATTCATTCAGGCTTTCCATCATTTTCCTATGCTCCTCTTTTTTTGTCTATGTCTTCTTTAGACCTGCTGAACAATTCTTTCAGTATGTTTGTGATTTCTTCTTTTACCTGAGACATTATTTCTGATTTGACTATGTTTACAATCTCATGAAGTTGTTTCCTTACTTCAGTTGCTATCTTCTCAGAGATTTCAGGTGTGTGGCTTCCATTTTCTCCCATGACTGTATCTCCCAGACTTAGTCTGTGTGGGCTAGAGGTCTGAGTTTGCCTTTTACTCCTTTGTCTTGACATTCTTCTGGGTTCCTCCCAACAAGCTGGTTGTGGGGTCCCAGGGACTTCCCACTTTCTGCTCTTGTTGTTTTCCTTGTCATCTGCCACCTTGAAGTGCTGTCTCTGTGCCATGCCACTCTGCCTTTGAGCCAACTGAATATGGACTGACACCTCCATGGACTGTGAGCTAAATAAGCCTTTCTTTCTTTAACGTTCCTTCTTTAACTTTGAGTGTTGGGTATTTTGTCACTACAATGAGAAAAAAGTAACCAAGACGATACTCAATCAAAATATTAGTTCAGAGCAAATATTATAAACACACTGTAAGAGTATTTGCACAATAACCCCATGACAATTTAAATTCTTTGAGAGCTGGGTATTGGTCTGTTTCATTTGTTGCTGTGTTTCAGCTATTAGAACATTGTGCCATATAGTATGAAGTTGATGATTGCATTAACAATTGATTACTAAATCTGCCCTTATGTATAATGATTTAATTAATGTACAGCAGTTCCCATAGATGTCAATGTAACAACAGGCATGGTACCTAAACCAGAACTAGGTGATGTATAGGGATAGTTTTCAGAGAACAAGCTCTAGATAGGCAAAATAAGCCATAAAGTGTGTATGATTCTCAACATCATGGAGTTGGAGGGCAAGACATCAAAGTCAGTTTGACATGCCTGGTCAGAGCAGGTGGAAGGTTGGATTTCAGAATACACAAATCTCTGTTCTATGAGCCAGCAAACAGAGGAGAGTAACATGAACTCAACTCTAAAATAGTATCTGTTTTAATGAAGAGCCTTACATCTGTCAAGTGTAAAGGGTGTGGGTGTTTATTCTGACACTTGCCTACATGTAAATACAGGGGTCTGGCCAAGAGTAGGGAGAAGTAGTTCTTAGAGGTGGGTTTCAGAACAGTGATTGTATTTTTGTAAAGATTATTTAATAATTAATGGGAGCAGATCAAGTATGACAGGAATTACTGGGCTGATTTTGACCTAAACATATTAACACCATTCATGTTTTCTTAAAATTCATCCTAAGAAGTGCATATGAGTTAAAAATGAGTGTAAAAAGAGAACTACTGAAAATATCAGGTCAATAAAAATGCCAGAATTTCTACTTAGTTTTCATATCCCTTTGAGTTCAGCAGGGAGTAAAAAGACAGGCAGCATCTCATGGGAACGGAGGCCATAGAGGAGCGGGCGGTCGGATACTCAGCTGGGGTAGAAGGGCTCAGTAGCAAAAAATTGATGATGGAGTCTGCTGCTGCTCATTCTCCACTCAGATCCTTTCTACTACCCACAGGTCACTGGAATGTATTCTCTGTATATTTCTAAATCTTCTAGCATGCTTCCACCTAACATCATTTTTCTTCCCTAAGAAGCATGCTCAACCTGGATTTGGGCAGGTGGGAAGCACCAGTGTCAAGAATGAAGACTGGGAACTCACAGGCCTCTCATGCTCTCCTTTCTGTGGGAAGCTCTGGGCATGTCCTAGGTTATCCCTCAGAAGAACCAGCATACTCTTCGGCTCCATGCTCCCATGGGGACCACACTGACACACTCTGTATTGCCTTCCTTCCACTCCCAGGGCTACTGCTGTCACTTCTCACTGTGTTTATTGGGATTATGTAACAGACAGACTGCTTGCTCCTCAAATCAGCCTAAGATCTGCCTTCTGGGAGCTAATACTAATTAGCAACTACTTAAGGGTAAAAGCAAAGCGATGTTGAACTGTTTTCTAGACATCACTCACAATTTTGTAGTAACAGGCTTTTTGTTAAGATGCAGTGTATCTGGGTGCCCTTCTGCGTGTTCATATTATATATACAACATTCCTCATTCTAGTCATGATCACTGAAGACTTTCAACCTATTACATTTTCTGCATGCCCAAATTAGAATATTTAATATCAAAGCATGTTATTCATTTTAAAAGTGTAATTGCATGTTTGAGGCCAGCCTGGGTAATCTAACATAACCCTGTCTCAAAACAAAAAACTTAAAAAGTTTTGGGGTTGGTAGAGCACTTGTTTTAAAAAGCTAAAAGTGTAAACATCATGCTTTGTGATTGAAATTAAATGAAATTTAGGAATGCAGGATTTAATCAATCTCTATATTTATAGATAATAAATAATAAATTACTTGTAAGTTTAATATTTGTTTAAATTTCATGTAATTCTGACTTAATGTATACATATAAGTAGTAATTTGTGCCTATACAAATGCTAACAAGTGCATATCATTCTCTGCAAATTAATTCAAAGCTACGTATTTACCTAATTAGATTGTGAATCCAAGTGAGTCAAATTGGAAAAAAAAATCCAAAACATTAAAATATTTTCCAAACATCAGCAATACATTTTCAATGGTTTTTTCCTGTAATTTTCTTGTAATTTAACTTCAAAGTAAGGTATGTAGGTTGCTTATTTGATTTCTCTTTAAAATACTGTATAATCATTTCTCATTCAGTTCATATCGGGAACAAAAAATGTATAACTGTGTCGGGGTGGGGTGAATTGGAAGTCCTCAATAAAAGCAAGTACAATTCCAGAATCTTTGGACTGCTGTAGATAGAAATGTCTAAATTTTTCAAGCATACAATGTTTTCTAATGAAAAAAAAATTAAGCAAAGTAGTGTAGTTTAGTTTTGGATTTTGAGGGGAAGGGCTATACTCAACCTATAAGTTCAGTACAATATTAAAAATACTTAAAATGTTTTTGCAAAAAATTTATTCTTAGTCCCCAGATAATAGTCTTTTAGGGTACTTTGCAATAAGTTCCAGTAGGCTTTGGCCCACAGGTTTGGAAAAGCTTCTTTAATCAAGTACTTCTGCAGTCAAAAGCATACTACAATTTCTTTGGTAGATTTTTAAGAAGCACAGAGACTGTTCTACAATAGATATACTGAAGTCAGTTTGCTTGTAGAATCCTAATATGTAAATACTACTAATTTTAGGTTATCCAGCAGGTTTAGCAATGGCAATTAGGCTGGTGACATGTACACATTATGGAACTTTTTAAGGGTTCATTGATATATATGTGGGAATCATCAGTAACAAGCTCAGACCGTGAGTGGATAAAGCTGACAAGTGTTAAGAAGTACTGGCCCAAGAACGAAGTCTTGAGGAGTCTTGAAACATCTTGAGAGGATTATAGCATTTAAGTGAGCAGAGCAGAGGACATGGAACAACAGTAGCCAGGGTGGTAGGAGGAGAATCAGTTGAAACACTCAGAGTGGCTAGGAGGAAGCATATTTTTAGAAATAAAATCAATATCCATTTTGAAAATAAGATTTTTCTATTTGCTGTCTGCTTGACAATTATCTGTTTTTGTCTTAAATGCCTTAATTTTGGCTTTTAAGCCTGGGAGTGGGCTTTTGGCTTATGAATTTTAAAATTCTGTGTAAAATTGTGGCCTGCCAGTTAATTTCTTTCTGCGCAGTAAAGCTGTCACTCCACTGTTATCTGGCTTTCATCATCTTGGGTGAGAAGTCAGAAAAGAATATCCTGGGTACTCAGGTTCTGGCTGCTTTGCTTAATCGCCAGTGACTTTGCCTAGATGCTACCCTAAAATTTCTACAGTTTAATGGACATTCTTGATAGGAGAAGTGGGTGCTCCATGATAACTAGGAGTGTGAATTTTTGAGACTGTACTTTAGATGTCATCATTGATAAATATGTTCAAACATTCCTTTCAGCAGAATTAATGCATGTGTAGGAATTGAAAGAGGAGGCCAAATATCAATGGCTTGAAAAGAGAAACATGGTGCAAACAGCCCTGTTCTCAAGGCTCTATTCTGTACTTTCTTGGGGATTTAGTGGCAATTTACACATATTGCAGAAGAGTAGTTCTCAGAGGAATATGGGTTCCCATGGAAGAAATGGTGTATGGAAGGTATATAGGATGTATGAAAGTAATTTCTCCATAAGTAAAAGAATATATCACACTCAAACACACTATATCTACACTGAAGTCATCATTCAAAATTAAATGTATTATTTTAATCAGTTGGAGAAATGTAAGAATAGGGAATTTGTCACTGACACTGGGCATCTTCTCCCTCAACATGCCAAGAACTTTGATATTCAACATATCAAAGATACTTAAAATATAAATAGAATATAAGCATAATTCTATATATAAAATATGAACATAATGATCACAAACTATGAAGCTTTAGAATGGATAAGAATCATGCTAAATCTAATTTATTAATTTTTGGAATTTTATTACCAACCTATACCCAAGAATGATGAAGTCTATCATGGTTTAAATTTTAATTAAAAAAATAAAATTGGCAATTGAAAGTCAAAGTATATCTTCTACAATGAGGAAAATATAAGAGAAATAAGTACAAGAAGGATTGAAGTCTTAACATTCTTATTTTACGTAGTAAGGAATCAAAGACATCGAAATTAAAAAAAAATGTCAAGGAAGTGATTAGATTTACCTTGTTAGCCAATACAAAATTTTAGATAATTTGTCCATCATATTCACCAGACAAGAGAAAGAGGCTCACAGGTGTTGCAAATATGTTTAGTGCTTACATTTCACGTGATGCATTTGGTAGACATTATATAGCACTGGCAGAATCAGACAGGGGCACGGCACATTCCTTAAAGTCACAGAGTATCCACGTGAGGAATTAAAAACAGAAACCAGAAGAGTTTCCTTTCTGAAAAGATCAGATTCAATGATAAAGATGGAAAAACCAGCAAAATTTGCTAACAGATTATTTATGTCACTTTAATAACAATTTTAAGACACAGAAACACGACCCGAACCAAGGAAGGACAAGATTGTTTGATTTCGGGGAGAGAGACACGCTAAATGAGAATGAGAGGGCAAGAGACAGCCAAGGGTAAAAGTGATCTAATAAATGAAGACTTAAATCCTTTCAATTTTCTAAGGTTGTGAGAGTGTTTCTTAGCATAAAAATTAGTAAAGTTGAGATTTTAAGGACCAATGGTTACATTTTGAATGCATACAAGAATTTGTTATGAAACAATTTTTCTCAACACTTAGCCTTTTATTCATAGTGCCACCAGATTACTCGAATATTTCTCATTTTAGACTCCATTATTCTCTGAAGGTCCATTTCTTTCTGAAGACCATACATTCTATGGACGGATGAATCTTTCTATTATTCCTCTTTGGCCTTAGTCTTTGCTTAGAAAATCAAAATAATGTTCTACTGTATAATGCATTGAAGTTATTACTATAAAATTGAGACTAGGAAGCCCTCTCTGAAGCTCCCTTACCTATTTTGCTCATAGCTTTCTTCTCAGAATTTGGTCTCTGTTACACCCACACATAGTACTTTATTACAGGAGGGGTGTGTTGGTTTCTCATTACTTGATAAAAATAATGTCTGCTTCCTCAGGGTCAGAAATTCCATGACAGGTTTTTCAATCCCATATCAACCAGGGCCCTGGACAGAAATAGCTACTCATGCTGAGAAATTGTAGGCGTCATTAAAGAAGGAGTTATTTGCACAGGTGTGGCCAGAGAGGCCAGGGAGTGTGCTGCATGTGGAAGGTCCTGATGAGGGCTCCTGTACTGTCTGCTGGGCTGTGGGGAAGAACGGAGGGAGAAGCGCCTCCAATGCGGAGAAGGGATGGTCTGAGAGTAGCTGCACTGGGTCTGCCAGTCTCACTGTCTCCTCTTCTTCTTCTTGCTTAGGAATTGGTCAGCTCATCCATGGGTTTACCAGCTGACTAACCTTCTCTACCAGGTCTCACAGCGAAGGTTCTGCTATCCACTCATCCTCGGCTGCCCCTCTGGAGCGGTCATCCCTCAGCCTGAGCTCACCTTTGCCTGTCCCCTTTTCATGTCAGGAAGAGTTTTAAATATTTTTCACATCACAAAGCCGAAAATAGGATTTAAATTATGTAGTCCATTACCACTGTATTAACAAATTCTTGCTCTCATAACCAATTTTACTTTTGGTTGTATGACTTAAATTAATCTGAGTTTTCCTTGTTAATCCATTTTCTAAAAGGCAAAACGGTCTATAATTTCCTAACTTTCTAAAGTAATATTTTATTCCTAAAGGTAAAGGAATAAACTCTTATAGAGTTATTTATTTCTTGTGTCTTTCTTTTTGTTGACTTACTTAAAAACAGTACTGGAATGCACAAAGCACTTTAATATACATCATTTCATTACACTGTCAGCTCCTTCAGTTCACGGTAAACAGTTTTTTAGCCATATTTCCTATCATTTTCAAATTCTTTTTTCTATCCCGGCTTGATTTCTGTTGATGATAAAAGTGAGACTAATGTCTTACAGATTTCACTCTTTTCTTCATTAGCTCCACAGATTTTTCTTGGCCTCCAAAAAGGTGTGGAAATTTTTGAGAAGATGTATTTTTAAAAATAAAACTCAGATTTTTCCTCTGATACATTAGAGACAATGTACTTCACATTACTTTATATAAGTCCTGCGATTGTGATATTTAATTTCCTTAGTGTTATAGGAGGGCTGGGGATATAGCTCAGCTGTAAGGTGGCTGAGTGGCAAGTGCGAGGTCCTGAGTTCAGTTCCTGGAACCAAGAAAACAAATAAACAAACAAACTACAGGAACGAGTCGTCCTTTAGTAAATAAACTTTTTGCTGTATAGAGTTTTGATACAGTAATTTCTACTCATTCTTTGTAATATTTTCTATTTGCAAGGATTTCTCATTTTGTTTTTCTATAATCAATTATAGACTGATTTTGCTCTTATTGTAGCCTAATAAGCTTTCGTGCTTTCAATGTTCTGTGTTGCTGCTGGATTGCAAACTCAGTCCGAATCTCTGTTTTCCATTGTTGTCATTACCAACTTCTCACTTACTCTGGCATGTTGCCCTGTGGTTATCTTCTGCCCCTGATTTTCTGTTCATTTGCATGACTTGAGTTCATTTTTAAATTTTAATCAAGTTGGTTCCCAACAGTTTAAGGTTTATTATGTCTGACTGGTACTAAATGTTAAGTCTCCTCCTTCCTCTAAGAGTCTCTTTCTTTCTCCTCCTTTCTTTTACAGATTATTTTCATTCACGTTGGCTTCCTATTTAAGAAAATGTCCCTTTTAGCTTCAGTTTCCTCACTCCACAAATAATTTTTTCCATTTATTTACTTCTAATTCATCCTGCTTTATCATGTCATTTTTTATTTAGCCACTTGGCAGTGGATATTTGTGGCCATTAGCCTGCTGTATTCCACCAATGTCAGCCACATTTTATGAACAAAATTTAGCTCACAAAGAAGGTGAAGAAAAGCCACAAAGATTGATTTTCTTCTGCTCTTGGCATCGTGTACACAAGGTTCACATGCTGCTTTACCCCAGCCTGAAGTGCCAGCCTTGATACAGCCTGATGCTCGGTTCATTTGAAGTAGACATCCTACTTAATACCAAGGCTGGGAAACTCCTGCTAAGTCTAATAGGCATACATGCTTTCAGGTAAATAGAGCTCATAACTTTTCAGCCCAGAACAGCAGGGGTTGAGTCAACTAAATTTTTTATTATAGTCATTTAGAAATTCATTTAAATATTGCTCATCAGCACCCATTGATCTCCCCATTTTTCATACCGGCGGAGAGGCTGGTGCACATGCAGCTGTAGCATGTTTGAATCTATCAGATAGTTTATGCAGAATTCCCTGGTACAATGTGATGATTTCATTTTATGGTTTGTTTTAGGCTGCAGCAGTACCGAAATAAATCCCATTTCAACTTAGACGGATGCATCTTGTTTAGCCCTAGTTTCTCGGTGTTGATTGGTGTAATGAATTTCCCCTTTATTGATCCACAAGTTAATCCTTTCAGAGTTGATATGTTTATGCACATATAATACAAATACACATTTCTGTTGTTTCTGGCTCAGTACATCCTTGCAGAAAGAAGTGGTTTTGCAGCTTAATGACTGAAAATCATTGCTTGCAAGTAGAAATATGCTAACTGTTCATCTATACAGTAAATGAAGTTAAGAATATTAGGCTTCAGCTTAATTTTGCTTACTTACATTCTATGACACAACATAAATGTGGGCCTCAAAGCATTCTATTTTCTATGATTTTTTTCATTTTCTCCTTTTTATTTTAAAAAGCAAAACAGAAAAAAGATAGAAATGATACGGAATTTCAAAAAAATAGTAGGGAATGAACACAAGTCAATACATTGCTTAATACATTGCACATTGTTATCTTAGAAGTAGTTTTTCAGATTATAAGATCTAGGCATAAAAAATGATCAAACAATCAAACAATGATATCACAAACCATTCCCTTTGATGAGCTAACAGAGATTAGTAGTATAGTTATCTATCTTGTTATATATATGTACATTTATGTATGTATATGAGATCATACTCATAAATGAAATAAATCAAACACACATTTATAAGTATTGTATCATTGCCCTAGTGTAAAAAAATAATAAAAATAAAAACTGAAAGAGTACTAAGATTTTCTGTTTTTTTTTTTGCAAAATATTGTGTATTCTACTGTTTTATTTATCTGCACATATTGACATACATGTAATGGATATTATTTTCATCCACTGAGAAAGGCTCTGAGCTCTCTCAGTCTGTCAAAAAATTTGATGTTTCAAAGTTTTCATAAAAGAAAGTTTCATAAAGTTTTCATAAAAGAAAACTTTGAAACATCTGTTGAACTTTATAGATTTTATTGATTAGAAATAATATTATTAAAATACAAAATATATGATTATTTTTGCGTCTATATGAAAAACAACTTTACTCACTTTACAATAGAATTGTGATTGAACTTAATTAAAAGGTAGGGCAATTAGGCCATTAAGACTCTGGGCCATTGTCTTGGTTGTCACTTGTCACTCTGTCCCCACACCACTCCAATATGTCGTGCTCGGTGAAGGTGGGAGAACGTGCAAGCTTCGTGCTGAAGTGCTCAGACTCCTTTTATGGAATTATGGAAGCAAACAAGAAATGCTGTTTTAAAATTTGTAAGGTTTACAATACTACGTTATAGAGGCTGAGAATATATCTCAGCGGCATAGTGCCTGTGGCCAGGCGTGAAGTCGTGAGTTTGATTCTTGGTACAAAAAACAAATATACTACATTACAAATGCCTGTTTCTGTGCAGGCAGAGCAACCAGAACACCAAGGCCCCTGGCCTTGGGTGGGTGGGCACACACACGCCTCTGGAGGGCAGAGTAACCAGTGAGACCAGCAACGTGGGAGCATCTCAAGCAACAGCCAGGAGCCAGCTGTCGGGCCCTGGAGAACTCCGTAAACAGAAGACCAGTCCTGCCCCCCAGATCCAGAGGCCGAGATCAAATCCATACCCAGCACAGTTCCCACAGCAAACTTGGCTGGAGTTCACGGCACATCTCTGGGATCTGACATGGACACTATCACAGACTATAAACACCAGAGGTATTTTACAACTTTTATTCTCCCTTGTTTGTCTGATTGGCTGTCCTTTTCTTTACTATTTGCATGTCATCTTGTTTTGTTTTATATTTTGTGCTTATTTTTTCCTTTCTTCTCTCTTTTTCTGGTTTTCTTTTTATCCTTTCTTCTTCATTCTCCTTTTCTTTCTTTTTTCACCATTTACCTCTTTTTTGTTTTCTTCTACTAATCCTCTTTCTCTTTAATCAGTTCTTGAATTTAAACTTTCAAGTGAATAAACATTGTCTCCTCCCTTTCTGATTACTCCATCACATTCTATTTCATCCTTTCCGTCCTGTGCCCCCTAGTTTCCTAAAACTTGGTTGATCATCTTTTGACCTCCAGCCTTGAGTGAACTACTGTTGACATCACTCATCACTTTATCGTGTCCCCTACCCATCTTAGCTGCCCACCCCTAAAGAAGAGTAAAATCACTCCACTAAGGGGTAAATCACTGTGCACAAGTACATGCTGTATGTTTGATTTGGTTATATGCCTTTAGAGTTTGCTCCTGTAGTTGGAAACAGCAGGTTAATGGTTATCATAGTTTATCAGTTGTTAACCAGTACTTGAAACGATTGTTATTACTAACTGTACTACTTTAGTCAGGATGTCATACATGTTATAATCAATTTCCCTCTCTTGTATAAAATATGCTTGTATGGAGTCACAATCATCACTACAGCCCAGTACCAAAGGATTAGTTACTGAGCCAAACAGTAACTTTGCATCCTTTACAGATTGGGAAGGTAGGTTCTTGGGATAGAACCACCTACATTTTGAAGACATCCCTGAAGAACAGACATGTCCTAGTGGTGAGAGAACTGTCTAATATAAGAAATTGGCAAGCAACAACATAGAAAAAAATAAAAAAGAGAAAATAGAAAATGACAAGATGCAAAAGCAAAATGTAACCCCAGACCCTCAGCCCAGCCAGGACAAGCCAAGAACTCAATAGATAAATGAAATTGGACATCAAACACTTGAAATTCTGAAATGATAGCAATAGAAATGAAAAAAAAAAAACAAGTGGAAAAAGATATAGAGAAAATAATCTCTCAGTTACAAAAATGATGCTTAAAATCAAAGATATTAGAGAATACACAGATAAAAGGATAGATGAACTTAGAAAAATGATGGAAACAAAAAATGCTCAACATAAGAAAGAAATAGAATCCATGAAATGGATCCAAACAGAAATTTCACAGACTAACACTTCCCCTGAATGTATACACAATAGATTGAATAAAGGGGAGGATGGAATATCATATCTTAAAGACAGAATTGCAGGTAGTGATCATGAAAAGGAGATCTTAAAAATAGCAAGAGACCCTGAAAAATCAATTCAAGCAACCACACGATGAAGCAAAGAAGAATAACATAAGATTGATGGAAGTTAATGAGAATTCTGTAGACAGGGCAAATGCCATAGAAAAACTTAACAGAAATAATAGGTAAGCATGGACAAAGAATTTGACATACAAATAAATGAAGCATATAGAACTTCAAACAGTCATGACCTAAGTAAAACTACACCAAGACATATAATAATCAAGATTCCAGAAATTCAGCACAGGAACAGATATTAAATGCTATTAGAGAGAAGAAGCAGATCACCCATAAAGGAAAGCCTATCCTCAACACAAACCCTCAAATTTGAAGAGCTTGGAGTGAAGTATTTCAAGTCTTGAAAGAAGACAGTTTCAAACCCAGATTGATGTACTCTGCAAAACTATCTTTCAAAATTAATGGAAAATAAAGATAATTCCATAACAAAGAACAACTGAAGAAATTCATGACCGTCAGACCAACCCGAACAAGCATACAGAAAGACATACTAGAGAGAGACAAAAATGACCACAATTCCAAGAAGAACAGAAAGAAACTACCAGGCAGTGTGAGCAATTAAAGAGAGAGAGGCAAAGCAGGAAAACAACAGCAGGAAGATATCATGACAGAGATAAGTCAATACATATCAGTTATAACCATCAGTGTAAATGGCCTCAATTCATGAATCAAAAGAAACAGACTGACAGAATGGCTCAAGAGACAAGACCCCAAATTATGTTGCAATCAAGAAAGACATTTAGCTCAGAAATTCATAGACTGAAAGTCCAAGGATGGAAAACAATCCTCCATGCAACAATAATCCAGAAAAAAAGGTTAGCCTTTCTGTTCATAGACAATGTGAACTTCAAACCAAGAATGATTGAAAGAGATAAAGAAGATCACTACATACTTATTAGGGGAAATATTCAAGAGGAACAGATGACAATCACAAATATGTATGCATCAAATATGGGACCATCCAATTATAAAAGACAATTGCTAACAGACATAAAAAATCAAATAAACAATAATGCAATTGTAATGGGAGAATTTGACACCCTATTGTTACAAAAAGATAGACCAATAGGTGAAAAAAATCATCACAGAAATTGAGAACAGAATAAAACCTGTGAACAAATGGTCTTAGTAGATGCTTACAGAGTGTTCCACCCAACATCATAAGAATACATATTATTCTCAGCTGCACATGGGACATTCTCTAAAACATACCATATACTAGTCCACAGAATGTGCTTAAGCAAAAGCAAAGGAATTGATACTATCTCATGCTTATTATCTGACTGTTGTTCAACGAAATTGGAAATTAATGGCAAAAGAAACTTAAAAAAAACTCCATAAACCCATGGAAATTAAAAAACACTCTCCTAAAAAAATCAATGGATCACAGAGGAAATTAAAGAAGAAATTAAAAATATCTACCACTAAATAAGGATGCATATACGAAATTCCAGAACTTAAGGGATGAAATGAAAGAGCTTAAGAGGAAAATTTACAATAGTGAATTCTCACATCAGGAATGTAGAACAAGCACAAATAAACAACCTAAAGTTGTACCTCAAGCTTCTAGAAAAAGAAGAGCAAGACAAACACAAAACTCATACAAGGCAGGAAATTATAAAGATCAGAGCAGAAATTAATGCAATGGGGCTAAGAAAACAATACAAAGAATTAATGAATGGAAGAGTTCTTTGAAAGAATAATGGAAACATTAGCCAGAGCAATCAGAAAAGAGAGAGAAATAAAAGGAATAAGGATAGGAAAGGAAGAAGCTAAACTATCATTATTCACAGATGACATGATCTACATAGAAGACCCCCAAAACTCCACCAAAAGACTTCTAGACATTATAGTCAAATTCAGTAGCAAAACTGGATACAAAGTCAACAGTCAAAGATCAATAGCCTTCCTGCACACAAATAACAAATTCACTGACAGAGAAAGTAGGGAAACCAAAACCTTTACAATAACATCCAAAAAATGAAATACTTAGGAATTGATCAAACAAAGGAAGTAAAAATCTATACATTGAAAATTACAGTAAAAATCTATACATTGAAAATTACAGTACTGTGAAAAAGAAGATTGAGGAGAATATCAGAAAATGGAAAGACATCCCTTGCTCATGAGTAGGAAGAACATAGTAAAAATGGCCATACTTCCAAAATTGTTAAACAGATTTAACACAATTCCAATCAAAATACCATTAACATACCTCACAGATTTAGAGAAAACACTCCTAAAATTCATTTGGAAACAGAAGAGACCTAGAATAGCAAAAGCAATTCTGGGCAACAAAGGCAAGGCAGGAGGCATCACAATGCCTGACTTGAAATTATATTACAAAGTTACTGTGATAAAGTCAGCATGGTATTGGCAAAAACAAAAACAAAAACAAAACAGAACTGAGACTGCCAGGAGTGGTGATACACATCTGTAATACCAGCACTTGGGAGGCTGAGGAAGGAGGATTGCTGCAAGTGTGAGACCAGCTTGGGCTACAAAGTGATCAGAAGTCCAACCTGAACTACATGGCAAGACCCTCTCTCAAAAACCGAAGAAACAAACAATAAAAACAGACCTGAGGATTAGTGGAACAGAATAGAAGATGCAGACATGATTATAAACACACTCAGTCACCTTATCTTTGACAAAAGTGTCAAATATTCACTGGAAGAAATATAGCCTCTTTAATAAATGGTGCTGGAAAATCTGGCTCTCCATATGCTGAAGACAAAAAGTAGACCTATGTCTATCACCATGCACTAAACTAAAGTCAAAGTGAATCGAAGATCTAAATACAGAAACACTCAATCTACTGGAAGAGAAAGTAGGTAGAAATCTTGAAGTCATAGGTGTAGGCAGAGAGTTCATGAATAAAACCCCAACTGCACAGAAAATATTTCAAAGAACAAGTGGAATCTTATCTTATTAAAAAGCTTTTGCACATCAAAAGAAATTACCAACAGAGTGAAAAGACAACCCACAGGATGGGAAAATATTCTAGTGAATTGTTCTTCAGACAAAGGCATTATATTTAGAACATATAATGAATTGAAAAAATCAGACAGTCCCAAATTCAAAGACCCAATCCAAAAATGGGCATCTGAGATGAATATACACTTTGAAGATGAAGAAATACAAATAGCATATAAATATATGAGAAAATTCAACATCATTAGTGATTTGAGAGATACATATTAAAACAGCATTGAGAATCC
>PVJX010006979.1:0-49887 GCA_004027295.1 Dolichotis patagonum
TCCTCCTTCCCTTTGGAGTTCTGCTGTAACTCTGGACGCCTACGGAGCCTCACCCTACCTTTATAGCATCCCTCAGCCTCGCGCCAGCCAATGGGATCCCTGGCCAGGCTGTGACATCACAATGCCTTAGTCGGTGACCTCTGGGAGGAGGGGCGCTTCACAGTCTGGACACTAACAGGTGATCCAAACTCACTTGCTGCCCTTTCTCAGCTTCCGGTTTTCAATTTTCAGTGCACATTGGACAATCCCAACATCACCACTATTAGTAGTACATGACTCAGTATGCTTCCCTTTGGCCAGGTCTTATCTGCCACCTAAAACCCTTCCAGGACCTTGGTCAACATAGGAACCACTACCTTTTCCTCCTACAGCTCTGTCATGTACACCTTAGAACCCACCTACTCCTAGGCTACGCCTGGCAACTTTTAACCTCACTGGCATGGCTGAGGTGGCCACACAAGAACTACTTAATTTCCTCTTTGAGGTGTGAAACCACATCCCTATCTCTGGCAAGGCTCCAGCTACTAGGACCAACTGTCCAAGAGGAATGTCAACTGGAACCACTGCAAAGACTTGCTAACAAAACAAAACACTGCTGAGATCTGTACAAAACCACAGCAAGAAGTACACTTTTTCCCAGGTCTACGGCTGTTAGGTGCAAAAGGGCACCATATTCATGTCTGCAAATGTGCTGTCTGGGTGAACACTGGACCGAGCTGTGTAAGAGCCTGTGCAATCAGGTGTTTCTTCTCAGAAAGTTCTCCCATTTGCCCACGTGCCTGATGCTACTGATGCAGACACTACATTAGTTAAAAATATTATAGGATCTAGGGATCAAACTCACAGCCTCACTTCCAGGCAGACCACATTCTGGGACCCGAGAACTAAAGCCTGTGGATCACACAGGGCCTGGCTAGACCCTGGCTCCTGGTGCAACCTCCGCCATCCTGGTAGATCACCTCGTGGAATGCAGAAACTCCATCCAGTGGAGTCCGGGTGGCTGGAGTAGACCTGGGCCTCTCCTGTGACCTCCACCTTCCTGGCAGGCCACACACCGCAGGACCTAGGACCTTCAGCCCGCAGTGAGCACAGCAGTCCCACTGCTTCCACTGGGGACCTCCCCCAGCTATTGGACCTAGCATTGTTTTTAATCTTAGGCTCCCACACTTCCCCCCTGAACATTGTACTGCAGTGGATTAATCACACAGTATCGAGGGGAGACTCAGTAACCCCTCATCCAAACAGAGCTCAGCAGGCTTCCTTCTGTATTATTTCTATCCTTTGTGTGTTTTGTTTTTTTCTCTAACTAAAAAAAATACAAATCAAGTATCCTTGTAGAAACCTGTCTTTATTTCTCCAAATCCAAAAGCATGTTTACTGAATCTCTATTGCCACATTTACAATCACTGCTTTGTGATTGAAAACATCTGTATCTTAAATATAGAACATATATTCAGAATATAAATGGAGTTAGACTACAATCTGCAAGACTTGGAAGCCCATGGCTTTTCAGTCTTTATATTTCCATTATTATATTGCATATAACAGTCCATTATATTGATTAAATAAAATTATTTTACCTGAAGTTCTTCATTTCAGTTATGTACTGCTGATAAACAATTTAATTAGTTTATACTTTACTTTTAAAAACGCTGATGTCGTATTTTCCTAGGAGACTTTGTTTTTACAAATCTAACTTTCTGTGAATAACATACTGGATTTTTAAATGGCCTAAGCAAGGTTCAACAAAACTCACTGAGGAAGCAAGAAAACTAAAGCTCATTAATAGTATGTAACTCAGTACAAACACTGAAAGCTCGCTAAGTAACATTCTACTCACTGTTCTTACTCATTATATGACCTACCTTCTCCCAACTGTAGTTTCCTCATCAGTAAAATGAGAATAATTGCTACCTCTTGTAGCTATCAAGATTAAGTACTTTTGTTAATTAGTTATATTTTCACACACTAAAAAATTACTGTTCCCATAAAATTTTGACAGTTTTTACTGTTCACTGAAACTTTGACCTTAAAAATATAATAATTGTACTATCCCAGTCATTCCACTTTTCTCCATCCGTGACACAAGACTTGCCACATAATAGGTGTTTACTAATATTTAGTAGAACAAAGACAAGTGGAAGAAGGAACAACACTAGTCACAAGAGGGTAAGAACTAAATGGCATGATGTTTGTTCTAGATTTCCAAAAATAATTGGAACTTTCCTATCTATAGTGGTACAGATTTGATCTGAAATGTCCCATATTGGCAAGTGTGTTAAGTCATGGTCCCCAGAAGATGGGGTTGTTATGGGTTGATGGAGACCATGAGAGGTGGAGCTATTTGAAGGAAGTTAGATTACACACGGTGTGTCCCCAAAGGGAGGTGTCTGTTCCCCAGTCTCTTCAGTTCTTTCTTTGCTTCCTTCCCACTATGAGTTAGTCTTCCACTGCCACCAAAGCTGTGGTCTTCTGCTCTGTCCAAGACTCAAAGAAACTGGACCATGCAACCACTGGACTGAAAACTCTGAACCCGTGAGCCCAAATAAGCCTTTCCTCTTTTTAAATCTTTCTTTTAGGTATTTTGAAACATGAATGTAATGCTGTCCAATACACTTAATAAACTGCTACCATATTTCATGAGCTATTTTCTTCATGACATAGTGTGAAATACTATGCCTGTTCTGATGCATGAGTTCACATTCATCATTTTGTAGGAACAATTTTTAAAATGTGTATTAAGTGAAAAAGAAGCTGGATTAGGATCACACACAGATTTAGACGTGTTCTCCTCTATCAGCTACATTCATTTTGGTAGAACAAAATGAGGCTATAGCATGAGTCATGTAAAAGATGAAGGGTCAGCATTTTAAATTTGTAAGGAATTCAACTCAGTAGAAAATAATCTTCTTTAGAAATGGCCCAACGATCTGATCAAATTTTTCTGAAAAGAAGATAAATGAATGAAAAAATTCTCAACATAATTTATTGCCAGGAAAATGGAAGTCAAAACCACAATAAGATATCACTTAACACTTACTAGTATAGAATTTATCAAAAAGAATAAATAACAATTGTTGGTAAGCATGTTAAGAAAAAGAAACCCTTGTATATCTATCTTTGATAGGAATGTAAATTGATAAATTCATGAGAGAAATGAGTATGGAATATCTCCCAAAATGTAAAAATAATAGAGTTACAGTAAGATCACCCATTCTCACTTTCTGTGTATATTCATATAAAATATATAATCAGAATTTTTAAGAGATATTTGTACACATGCTCATTGAGGCATTACTGATAATATCACAATGTGGAAGCACCCTAGTATCCATCAAAAGATGAATGGATAAAATGAAAGGATTATGTAGTTATAGGGAGGGAAGAAATTTTGGAATTCATAACAATATAGATAAATCTAAAGGGCAGTATGCTAAGTGAAATAAGTCAGGCACAGAAAAAGAAATACTATGTAATCTCACTTATGTGGGAAACAAAAATTTGAACTCATTGAAGTAAAAAATAGATACCTGTAGCTGGAGGCATAGATGTAGAGAGTGGAGAGATTTTGACTAAATGGTACAAAGTTTCAAATACATGAGAGGAAGTGGTGTTTAGGTCTATTTCATAGCAATAAAATTTCTTGTATGTCCAAAATTGAGTAAATTTCATATCTCGCCATAAAAATCACAGGGTAGTCAGAGGAAAGCTATGTTAATTAACTTCATTTAATAGTGTCATATTATACACATAGTTATCAAGATATCACATTGAACTCCATACACTTATACAATTATGACTTATTTACCTAAATAATATTAATTTAAAAATGAAGCTGCTTTTTTCCATTTTTCTCATTTTTAACAACAGTAATTTTGGGGAAGATGAGCAAGTGAAATGACTTGTCTCATTGTGGTATTTCATTGTGGTATTGAACTCTGCACTCTATTATATTTACTTTACCTACCAATTTTGAAGCCTCGCTGAGGGGCTGACAATGGGGTGAGGTGAAGGGAACACCAGTGTGGAAATACTGCTTTGATGGGTGAACAGCAAGCAAAAGAGAGAGGGATAGTTGGATAGGGATCCTGCTGTTGCTGATTAAGAGGTTTCCAAAGACACGGAACTAAAATGTAGAGAAGAAAACCTGCTGTCCTTTTTATGGCAGAGTAGTATTACACTGTAAAATAAATAGTACAGTTTCTTTATTCATTCATCCATTGATGGGAATTTGTGCCATTTTCAAGATTTAACTATTACAAATTGTGCTGTGATAAACACAGCTTTGCATATGTCACTGTGGTATGATGCTTTTAACTCCTTTAAGAAGCTACCTAAAAGGGAAATAGCTGGGTTGAATGGTACCTCTAGTTTTGGTATTTTTGAGGAATCTCCACTTCTGCAGTTGTACTGATTTACACTCTCACCAGTGGTGATGAAAGGTTTCATTTTCCCCACAGCCTTGCCAGCATTTGTTATTGGCTGATTTCTTGATGATAGCAATTCTTTCTGGAGTAAGATAGAATCTCTGTGTTGTTTTAATTTGGATTTCTCATTTTTAGGTAAAAGGATGCACATTGAGAATGTAAGTGAAATAAATAGGACATACATGTTTAAATATCATGTTGTTTCTCTTCTGTGAGAAACTCAATGTATAAGTAAGGACCAAAATAGAGAAAAGATATTGGGAAGTAGGAAAAAAATGTTCAAATGGTAAGGAGAAAAAACAAAGGCCGAGCAGTAGGGAATAGGCATAAATATACAAAAAAAGAATGGGAGGAAAACAATAGAAACAGAAGAAATAGTTTGTCAATGAGGAAGGAAAGAAGGATTGAAAGGAAGGGAGGGGAATGGAAAAAATAATTAAGCTATACCGTGTCCAGGTACAAATTCCCTATGATAAACTTTACCATTATGGATGGCAAACATGAAACAAAAAAGTTAATTTTAAAAATCTACTCTCAAGAAACTACAGGTATTTTGGAATCCCCCATCAAACATTCAGGAGGAGGAGGAGGAAGGGAAGGGGAGGAGAAGGCAGAAGGAGGCAGAGGAACAAGAGAAGGAGAAAAGGCAGACAAGTTCTGATCCTTATCCCTTGAGCGCCTTTAGGGAGATTCCTTCGAAGCACCAGAGTCTGTTTCCTTCTCTGATAAAGGTGCCAAACAAGCTTTACTTTCCAGGGAAATCCTAAAGGTGAAATAAAGCGGGAAACTATTTACTGCACACTTAATGCCTTTTGTTTTGTCTCTTCCCTCTTTGCAACGGAAGGACTCTTGGGAAGGACAAGCTGGAGGCTTAGAAAACTCATCTTCCATGGACGTGGTGTCTTAACGCTTTAGCAGAAGAGCAGTTGGAGAACTTTGCAATGGGAAACCACAGAAACTGAGGACTGGATAATCTTTCTGGAAGTTCCTAGGAATGTAAGAAGACCTGAAATGTGTTAGAAATAAGCCTCCCACTTATGTCTTGATAAAAACAGGTTTATAACTGGGCGGTAATGAGCTCAGTCATTCAGCAACCCCTGGGGAAGTGGAGCTGAACCCTAACTTTCACATTTGGACCAATGTTCTGTGTGTGAACCCAAAGTGCTAAATTGTGATCCATTATCAAGGAGCCAGAAGACATGTATGGTATTTGCCATATAAATCTATACCTTTATGACATTCTTGAATGGGTATTGTCCTTTGTAATATTGTGCTTAATAACACAGCATGTAAAATTTTTAAAAAGCAAAAATTATCTATCTAAAAAACGAAGTGCAACTACTGAAATGCCATGTACTGAACCCGATCTGTGGTTGAGTTTTGGCCATTTGGGCCTCAAGATTCTGAACTGATTTAACGTAGTGAAAATGTGAGCAAATCAGTTTGGTAAAACAAAGCAAAACAAAACACCTGATATGTCTAAGTCTCAAATTATTTATATCATTTCATTAAATAATTCAATGTCTAGAAAATTTCCTAAAGAAATAATCAGAACCAAAATCAAATTACCCATATACTTACTGCAGCACTGTTTACGGTAGTAAATTTGGATGTAACCAATATTCAAGAGCAGCAGAATGGTTAGCGAGCCTGTGATAGCCATGTGATCTTTTACAGAAACATCACAATTTTCCATAGATATCACAGAATTGTTTAGAAACAACACCTAGCTGCGTGGAAAATACTAATAATGTTATGTTAGCTGCAAAATGACAGTTTATAAAGTTTTAGTGAAATACAAATTATGTTTGTTCAGAGTATATGCAGATACATGCATGCTTCTATGAATACATTGTAAAATGACCAGAAATATAGGCTCCAAAATATTGTGGGTCTCAACAGCTAATTCTTATTGATTTTTGCATATATACATATGTTTTGCAATTTTACAGTTAATGTCTGCTGTTTCTGCAGTCAGAAAATGCAATTGCTCACAATGACAATTGCGTGGGGGATCTATAACATTAACAGTGTATGTGAGATAAGCTTAAAATAGATTTTAATGAATAATTTTCAAATAGATTTAATTGAAAATGAAAGGTTCTTTGTTACCCATGTCCACACTGAAGTGTAGTACACTTTAGTTACGTACTTAGTCAAAGCACTTGAAAACTTCCTCATAAATAACAATTGTCCTTTTGATTAATATCGCCTGGTCTGGTGGAACTAAATAATTCTTATTACCTGTCCTTTTTACCAGCCGCTTCTTGCCCGCATGCCAGTTAGATCAGTGACATTCATGCTTCTAGTGATGCACCAAAAACAGTAAAACATGCTACAGGTTCCAGCACATTCCTCGCCAAAACATTAAAAACAGTATGTCAATGCAAATATGTGTCATTTTATCATTTGGACATGTGACATGTTAAACTGGTGTGATTTTGACTGAAATCATTCATTGTTCTAATCCCAGCACTTGACAGACTGAAACAGATAAGGTAGCAAGTTTAAGGCCAGCCTGGACTACATTTTGAGACCTTGTTTAAAAAAAAAATAAAAGAAATAAACAATAAACAAAAAAATTCAGCAAAAATTTAAAGGTTGTTGCAGTTTAGACAGACATAAATAAATCCATGAAAAATTAGGAAATACACCCCTTTTTGCCTACACACTGTATATTTTCCTAAATTCAATTATTATATAGGTGTGTCTATCTACTTTTTAATTTAAATTTCTTTTAAAATGATTTATAAAATATAAAAATTGTGCATATTGATAGGGTACCAAATGATGTTTCAATATGTGTGTATATTGTGTAATGTTTAAATCAGGGTAAACTTCTAAATCGAGCAAAACCTCTCTTCAAACACTGATCATGAATTTATGGTAAAAACATTCAAAATCTTTTCTTCTGCCTTCTTGACCGTGCTGTATAGTTGTGCTACTGTGTCCTGACACAGCAGATCTGCTCTTTTTGAGCTGGTTTTGTTAATTAGAAAGTAAGGATTGTGCACCCCAGATGTTAACCCACTTCTTCCTCCCAAGCCTTGTCTCCTACCCAGGTATACATTCCACGCTCAGAAATTTGAGACCATGGAATATTTCCAGGGTCATAAAGGTTTCAAAAATGTAAAATTTTCATTTTGTATTGAAAACAAGCTGATTTCTTTAATATGTATTGGAGGTCAAAATAAGTAGTGAATAAATAGTGTCCCGGGAGCACTTCTAAATGAATTATAAGTCACAAAGCTCCTAAATGCAGGGAAATAAGCATATTTGCTTCCTCTCCATACTGTTTTGAAATGGCGTTCCTTCAGTGTGCTTGAAGGACATGATCATTGCTCACTTGTGAAACAGATATGTTTTTTCTTGAGTATAAAATATACATTTTGGATGCAGGCCAAGTTTCATTATTCCTCTTAGAAAATGCCTTTCACCATAAATGACAAATTCTCCCCTAAGACAAATGGCCATATATCCACATATCTGCTTATTGCAAATTGTTTCAGTATTTTGCCTCCAGCCCATCATTTACTTTTCATGTAAAAATTGATTCTTTTTAGTCAAGGTAAAATATTTAAAAGTGAAGACAGGATATATATTTTTCTTCTCACTGTGAATTAAGCCGGGCTATCTTCAGGGTATTTCATATCTAGTGTAGGAGATGACTCTAAAATGTAAACCAGAGCAAATAGGATGCATTGTGAAGCGTAGCACACACTGGATAAGTATGAAGGGAAAATTCAATTGTGACAATTTCAGGAACATACGAAAGGCTTCATAGCGAACTTGGACACTTTAGGTATTTTTGAAAAAAAATGGTGGTGCAACAAGTTACACAAGGACATAGAAGATATTCATCAAAATATTGCAGTGCAAATACATCCATGCCTAGATATAATCATTAAACTATTTGTGTACAGAGGTGTTAAATCACTTCTGCTCTCTAGAATTACAGTGAATTTTTATTTATTATGGCATGATAGTATCAATCAAGACCAGCCGAATTAATTTTTATAACGCAACCAAATATAGTTATAATTAAATTGATCAGAATAGAAATTTTTAGATCAAATTTCATATGGGAAATTGAAATTAGGTACTAAGTAAACACTAAGTATAGTGTGCAAACTTTCATTTATCTATTCATATCACAAATATATATTAACTACTACGCTCACTATTGAGGGAATACAGTGATGGATAAAATAATGGACAATATTCTATACTGCCCTTGTGGATGTTATGAATATGTCTGTGGTTATCACTGTATATATTTATTTTAGGTCTGTGGGTACACACTTATTTGTACATATATAAAACAGAAAATTTTAGCAAAAATGGAAAAATTAAGAGTTATGAGATTCTAGTTTCAGTTTTGGTACTTATGACACAGTGCTTTTCCAAAAGAAGTCCCCCAAAATATCTCTTGAAATCTGACTTTGATACACTCCAACCCAGAGGTGAATTCTAATTTAATCCTGTGCAGACAATAAGATTTGTTTGTAACTGCTAGCATGACTCAGATCGGATGCTGTATGGCATCTAAAGGAGGTCAGAAAAGGTCACACATTTTTTGTCTGTTTCTCTTATGACAGTTTCTATTGGAGAAACCAGGCATCATATTAAAATCTAATTTTCCTGAGGATACCATGATGCAGAGGCTACATATAGACACTTTGGAAAAATGTTCAAGCTGACCTCAGATGTCTTCATTATTTTCTCTGAGGTGTGGATATGTGAGTAGAGCAATCTTAGACCTTCTGAAATAGTCCTTCTGCCAGGTCACGCAATGACCTTGATTAGTGTCAGGGAGAGTAGAAGAATGATCTAACTACAGAATATGTAACATGCAATAAAATACTTCTGATGTAAAACTAATTTTAAAGTCGTTTAATTACCTGCAATACTAACTGTGACAGATAAACAATTTAATGGCTGTGTGACCATAGCAAATTTGGAAAATGAAAATACCAACATTGGTGCTTCCTATCCAACACAGAAGAACAAGAGATTATGCAAGATAAAAAGGTGTGGAAGTCATGGACAATACGATGGTATTGTTTGAGAGTGCTGAAGCTGAATACATGTGCAGGGCTCTGGTGTGGCCCAGGTATGATTAAACTGAGAATGAGGAGACTCCTCAGGGGGCCACAGCTGAGGGCACCTAGACGCTTTCTGGATAGTTTTCCTTAGTTAGCATTATCTGTTGCTTGGAGAGGTCCTTGAGCCCCTCCCAAGACCCTACTCAGGTTTCCTCCATTGTCCACTCAACTCTTTGCTTGTTCTGATTAAATACGCGCTGCCTAGCATCAGTTGGCTGGCTGGCTAGCAGAGTTGCGAGCTCTGCCGAGGATTTCAGTCCTCCTGTAGCCCTAAAGGCCAAGCCATGTGTCTCATTCCTTTGAGCCTTCACCATGCACCGGGTTGGAGGGTTGAGGGTCTAGGTACAGACCTCAACATGATATGACATACAGGTAAGGGTAAATCATTTTCTGCATCTATGCATATTGCTTTGCTTTGAAAAGTCTGTGTTCCCTTAAAATGTATATGTTGAAATTTAATTGTCAGGTAAAGCTGTTTTGAGTTAAGGGGGTGGGGTGATCACATCATCAAAGTAGATGACATGAAATTATGAATGTGAATGTGCTTAGTGTGTTTACAAAAACAATATCGCAGGTAACTCCTTCACTCTTTAACTATATGAGGACATAGTGAGACAGCGTCACCTATGAGCGACAAAAATGTGTCTACATCACATGTTGAATTTACCAGCACCTTGCTTAGGGCCCCTTAGCCTTCAGAACCATAAGAAATTAACTTCTGTTCTTCATAAGTTACCCAGTTCCAGTATTATTTACAGCAGACAGAAAGGTCTAATATATACTTTAGACTGAAAGGTCTAATGTATACATGGAGATGCTCCTTGACTTATTGTGATGTTGTGTGATAAACCCACCATTAAGTTGAAAATATCATACACCAAAATGAATTGAATTTATCCAACCTTTTGAACACATATGCTGGACAACAGAGTACACTGCTTTCACAGTCCTCTACCCACTCCTTGATCACATGACTGACCAGAAACTGAAGATCACTGCTGCTACCCAGCATCCTCAGCAAAATTAGTACTACATCTCATCAGCCTGGGAAAAGTTCAGCATTCCAAATTTAAAGCACAGTTTCTGCTGAATGCATTTCATTTTCTGAATTCTGAGCAACAAGGTTCTATATGTATTTGTCAGTTTATCTATGTCTGAATCAGATAAGATATTTTGGGATATTGATTCATAATAATAATTTAACCTTTAGTTATGCAAAGGTACCTAGAAAATCTGTGTTAGGTCATAATTGATACTTACAAATTATGATCAGGTGAACACTGGCAAGCAGTTTCTTAGCATCTGTAATTCTACATGGCTTCATTAATCTCTGGTCCTTTTCTTGACACATAAGGTATAATTTTCATTAACTAATAAACTGTTATTTCTTGGTATGAAATATATCTCTAGAAGAAACTCAACTGCTTACTAATAAAAGGGGACACATAAAACAGACTGTGAAAAATGACATCTAGAAAGAGAGAAGAGTAGTAAGATTAAGTCTAAATTAAAGAGAGGTAGAATCAATTTCATAGTAGTTTACATCTTTGGTATCAACAAGTCAACCTACCGTATTCTCAATAAAAATAAGACAAATGTCATTTCTGCTTAATTTAATGAAAAATCTGCTCATGAAATTCTATATAGAACATTTCAATTCTGAAAGATTTATTTACTTGGGGAAGATATATTTGAAAACTAAAAGCATGTATCACAGTGGTATATATCAATTAAGAGTTTTATAGAGGTCTTAGATTTTGACTTTTTTTTAAAGCTGGCAAATTCAATTTTCTATTATTATGCCACTTCTGCTAATTAATGATCAAATTGAATTTAAGTGGGCTAAAATGACAAGATCTGGATTCCATGAGACCTCAATATTTCAAAACAGAAAAAAGCTCAGTTTATTTTGACTTTTTGTAGCTTACACTTTTCTCACAGTTGTGAATGCTCCATCTTATGAATTTACATTTTTGTAAATTCTGGTCATTCTTACTCTACTTTTTCTTGGGGATCTGCAAAATATTAAACTTACTTTCTTCAGTTAGCTAAATGAAGCATAATGTGCTCAAATACTTTTCTAGCTCTGCTGCATCTTTTATATTTTATCTTTTGATTTATCTGGAGTCGTGAGTAAATGCATACTTGAGTACATATATTGCTTTTAGAAATACTTTCAATGTAAATCTGAGCAAGAAATATTTTAAATTCTTTGTTCTTTAGCTTTGGAGAAATTACTACTCAGCAACCTACATGCATCTTGTAGATAAGTAACAAAAGTGTCCGTCAGTCTGTATGACTTTTAAAGAAACCACTGATTTCTAATTATATATTGAATTATGCCGCCATACAAGTTACAGAACATCAGAAAGAATTATGTTTGCACAGGGCCTGAATTGGAAGTAGTATTTTTTTCTATTTGCCATGGGAATTACTTTATTGATTCTTTGAACTGTTTGCTTTATTCCTTATAATATGAATTGTGTAATTTGGTTAAATCTTAAAGGTCAAATCTGTAATCTGAAAAAAATCTATAGAAGTATTCTAAAGTGGATGAAAAGAACATAATTCAGACAACCATAATCTTGTATTCCTAGGACTAGCTTGTGTATTAAAGTGCGTGCATGTGTGTGTAGGGGGAGGGGGAGTTGTGGCACTGTGTTTATAGCACCCAGATGAGGATAATTCTGTAGTTCATAGTATATGTAACATCCACTGCCTGAATGTAATTATGTTATTTTTTAGATACAATATCCCTATCCCAAGATAATTCACAGACTTTTGCCCCAACTCGGTACCTCATCTGAGCTCCAGACATACATACTAGATAACTTACAAAACAATGCCCTACACATAAAAGAAAAACAATAAATATCTGCATTGTGAATACTCATTTTATGATCTCTTGAATATTAAATTTCTTTTTAACTTTGACTTCTTCCTCTCCCTTTGTCTGTTCTACTTCCTTACTTCAGCTGCTAGTGTATGCTGACAACATTTTCAATTTATTTTTTCAGTAAAACTTATGTTCCAGTTTCAGTTCTAGATATACAACTTTCTATACTCCATCTGCAAACATATGCCTCAAGCAATTCTATGATACAAGATGTCCATTAGAGAATTCATGATCTTCAAATCCACTTGTCAGTGGCCCCACTGTACATTTAGTGTAATTTGTTCCTCACTTTGGTAAATAGCATTGCGATGCCCCCAGCTGAATGTTAGTATAACAAACATACTTCAAGGTGACTCGCTAATCTATCTTGTACTCAAGCCTTTACAGAACTGCCCTCTTGGTTACAGGAAGTTGTCATTTGAATCTCAACAATAAAAGATAGGCAAAGTTGAGATATTGCTTTCATGATCATGTCACGTCCTAAGGCTGTCATGCTTGCTGATTCACTGCATCTACTCTCTTTGCTGGCCATGTATCAAAGGCTCATGTGGAAATGAATTGAGAGCAGGATCTATGAAGAAGATGAGTTTTGCTAAAGTGAATATGTCAGGCATAGAGAATATTGAATTGGATAAATTATGGTCAAAATGCTAGGAAAAAGACTTTAAGGCTATATTGTGAAGTACATTGCCCTGCCATGTGAAAGACATCTGGTGACCATAGGAAATATACTGGTTTTATTTTATTTCAATATACAATTGGTCAGTGCTTGTTGGTTGCCAACTCATTTCTACACTATGGAGATGCAGTTGGACACAAAATAAATAAAAGTGCCTGGCCTCAGAAGCTCACATGTGCAAAACACGAATCACTAAGAAGATAAATCAAGTTATACGTAAGGTCAAATTTGGATTTCCAAAGCATAACTTCAAACAGGAAAAAGATTATGTGGAGAGACTGAAGGAAAGGAGGAACAGGAATCTACTTCTGGGAAATGGTGAATGTTAAATGTTTTAAATACCACATGGGAAGACAAGAGTGAACGTAACAGGGCAGAAACTGTAGGTATTTATCACAAGTGAGCACAGCACTAGGCACTTGATAGGGCATTGTAATTGTGGGGGCGTTGACTTGAGCCCTTCCATTGGCTTCATTGAACTTTTCCTGCTCTCAGCCAGGTGAATGTACACTTCGAGGATCTGGGCTCATTTATGTACATTGCACGATCAGTCATTGCAAACAGGTACATTTGACTGCTCCTTTCACATGACAGCTCCTTCTCTGAGGTAACAGATTTATCTGAGAATCTGTGGGTCACCTGTTAGCGTTTCTAGAACAGCAGCTCCTCTGCAGCTTGGAAATTCAATCCTTCCCTGAGAGCAGCTGCTTGGCTTCCTCGAAAGAAAGGACTTCATCTGAATTTTGCAGCTTTTCTACTTGACTCTTAAGTTTTCATTCTGATCCTTGAGTGATGACCTTGTAAAGACTTGTATAATGTCTTTTTAATCTTTTTTCAAGATATTGAAGACAGAGTAACATTTTCAAAGCAAGTTTCTAAGTGCTTCCAGAATGTATTGTAGCAACAGACCGTGTGAGCATCTTTTCTCTAACTCATATGGCTATAGTTAGTGTCTCCAAATGTTAAGTCAGCATTGGGAAATGAAAAAAAGGACAAAAAAGCATTCTTTTGAAGAAGATTAGCATATCTGAAAGCAATTAACACCACATAAGACATTACCTTAACAGACAAAGCTTACTAAACTACGTGTAGTCACCAAAAATTTTTGAACGCACAGCAAAATTTAATTTTGGTTGCTTCTCAGTATTGGCATTGACAGGTTCCTTTTTTAATGCTGCCTTCATCTAAAGTGGTTTTGTGAATAAATTTAAACACTGCTACTCAGCTGATAATGCACAACACATTTTAAAACAGGAGTTCTCTATTGTCTGTAACATTCAAGTTTCTCTTATAAGGAAGATAAAGTATTGCTATTAGCACTAGATGTATTTCCGGTTCTGAGGGCACCACAGATAACAAAATTGTGTTTGTCATAGTAGAGATCATGCAAGTGGCTTTCTTTTGAGTCTTATCTTGCAAACTGAATTGGATCTAATTGTATCAATTTGCCTGCAATCATTCAAATTCTCCTTTCTTTTTTTTCTTTTTTTTTTTTTTTGGCATGGACCAATCATTAAAACACTCCACTGGAAGCAGTATTTTTCCTTACCTTCTTAACTATGCTATTATCTGTTAAGTTATCCTTTTTAATAAAGATCTTATAGTTATGTATTTCTATATCCTTTAATATTGAGAGATCCATTTACATTTTATGATATTTGAAACCAAGATTATTTATTCTTTCAGACAAAAATATTCTTAGCTTTGTGAAATTATTTTTGGGAAACATGGGAAACACAATGTAAAATGAAAATCAGGAAATAAATAATAACACATTTAGTGAATAATAAGTGCAAAAGAAAGAGAGAAAAACAAAAATGGCAAAGTTGATCACATTGACAGAATTCTTAAAACATTTGGAAAAATTAAGACAGTGAATCATGCACAAGTCTAGGAGAGATGCATCCCTTGCTAAGGCAATGTCAGTGTAAAGGCCCTGAGCCTGGTATGGGCCTGATGGGTTACAAGAAGCTCAGTGAGGTAAATGCACCTTGAGAGAAACAGACATAGAAGAAAGCTGAGACAGTTCAGAAGCAACTGCAGACATCTAAAAAGGAAAATATAGGGCAGATATATTTGCAGCATGCTGGGAAGTGTTGTCTCAGTACAGATCCAATTAAAAATGGACAGTTTTTTTAGGCAATGAAATTAGCTACTTTGTCTAAGTAACTCATTATTTTGTTTTATTCCATGGAAATAAAAATTTCAAATAAATCCTTGTACACTCTGAGACAGGATGATATGATTCTCTGCTTGCAGAGTTAAGCTATAGAAGGCAGGGTATTGAGTGGCATAAAGAAGAAAATCCTCTGGAATATTATTTATTATTTAACTCCTACAAGATTAAAAATACTAAGATTATTTCAACAAGATGTCAAACGGACTTTTCAGAGAAGGAAGAACTGCAATTATCCTAGTCGTGACTTTTTTACATGAAACATAGGTCTTTTATTTGAATTCTATTTGTAAAAATGAATTATGGTTCAATCCATGGTACCAAAAAAATGAATTAAGACAAGTAGCATATAATAAATATAGATATATTTGTATATTATTAAGCTTTGAAAATGTTAGTCTCAAGAAGTTAGAGCCACTTGCATCTTTCTTGTTACTTATGAGTTCAGTAATTAGTGATTTTAGACTAAAGATTTTGGTTAAAATGTGGTAGATGCCTCTAATCTTAGCTTTCTGAGACTGAGGAAGGAGGATTGAAAGATCAAGCCCAACTTGGTTTATTAATGACTTAGGGAGACCTTGTCACAAGACAAAAGAAAAAAAAATTACAAATCAAGGGATGTAGTTCAGTGCAAAGGCCCTGCGTCCAGCCCTCAGTACAACAAAAAATTCTGAAAATGGTCCTAAAAACTATCCATAATTATTTCAGCCATCTGTAGTATAGTTATACCATATCCCAAATTAAATAGTAATGAATTTTTGTTTCTTTTAAATTCTTATAAAAGTGGAATATTTTACTTAATCAAGTTTGTTTTATTCAGTACTGAAATTTCACTTTACTGTTTGAATTACCTAAAATTATTCTTCATTAAAAAAAGAGAAAAGACATAAATGAGAGAAGTAGTCCGAACACTAGAAAAAGGGAAAGTGTGACTTTATTGTCCCTGAAAACACGGATTAAATGCATTATAAATTAATTTTTCATCTCCCATGGCTTATTAAAGGCTGGACTGAGCCATGGGAGTAGAAAAATATGTTATACTTTTGAAATGTAAAACATCTTTGGCTTGAAGTTAACTAACTTGGGTCTGGGGAAAGCTCAGTTGCTCACTGTCTCTGAGCCATTACTGTTCACCAGAAAAATAAGAGGTTGTATTAGGATCAATGATTTTAAAACTTTTCTAGGAGATTCAAGGACACTTCTATGGGTGCTGCTGTCATTAGAGAGGAGTGGATAAAGAACATAGCTTCTCTGAGCATATTGGTTTTATATTCAGTTTTGTGATTCCTTTAAGATTTCATTCAAAAGAAGGGTTCCCCTAGGAAAATCATTTGAAACTTGTTTTACTGTAACAGTGCTCATCAAACTTTTGAATAATTTAATTGACTACATGACAATAAACTTGTAAAACACTCCCTCACCTTGTAAATTAAAACCTAACATTCTCACTATGAATTTATTGGCCACAAAGGCATACATTACAGTACAGCCCATATACTGAATATATAAAATGTAAGAAAAATATTTCATCATCTTTTCAAATGCATCTAACGTTATCAGTGTATCCAAACAACTGGATATACTCAATTATCTATTAAAAAGTATATAACCAATGCATGTGACAGCTGTTAGAAATTTAACATTGATCCCTTTAGTCTTATAAAAATATAGCCATTCTCCACAGGATTTTAAACTAGTACGATATGTACTTAAGCCTTTTATTAAATATCAGATTATATATTCATATACATATAACTTAAACATGTATACAACATTTTATAGATTTTCTCTGTACATATTTACTCATGAGTTACAAATGACTCATGATGGAGCCATGACTATTGTAATTTAGTACAGCATAAAGTTCTCCAAAATAAACACATTAACATTTGAATAAGAACATAGGACATAATGTTAAAATGTGAGATATATTTCTTAAATGAATGGGGTAAGGATAATTTTCAATGGATTTATATATATGGATAAACAATCTGTGTTAGAATTCAGTTCATTTGTCAGCTAAGTATTTTGTGTGTTTGCAAAGGTATGTACATCACATATATGTCAGGTCTAGAAAGTTACTTACATAAATTACAAGATGGGAAAGGAATTTCATTTGAGCAATGTTTTTCATTCATTCGAACCATTTGTGACTTATAGGTTAAAGATTTATAAACTCTTGTTTGGTATCAGTTCTCCTTCAATGCAGTTGAAAGGAGCGGTATGACAATCCCAGAGCTCAAATTATATTACAAAGCTACTGTAAAACAACAACAACATAGCACTGGCACAATAACAGGTATGTGGATCAATGGAACAAAAAAAATCATGCAGAAGTAACTTCAGGTACATTCAGATATCTGATTTCTAAAGGGACCAAAAACACATACTGGAGGAAAGTTAGCCGCTTTTATAAGTGGTACTGGGAAACCTGGTTATCCACATGAAGAAGAGTGAATCTAGACCCACATATCTTACCATGTACTAAGCTAAAACCAAACTGGATCAAAAAACTCAATGTTAAGATAGAAACATTAAACTTCTTGGAAAATGAAATAGGTAAAACTCTTAAAGACATAGGCATAAGCAAGGATTTTCTGCAAAGAGATGCAAATGCACAAGGAATAACATTAAGAACCAATAATTGGGGTTATATAAAATTTACAATGCATATTCACAACAAAGGAAACAACCAACAGAGAAGACACAACCTACAGAAGTGTAAATAATTTTGGCAGGTATTCCTCTGACAAAGGACTAATATCTAGACTCTATAAAAATCTCTAGAAAAATTACACTCCTGAAAACAGAAAACCCAATAAAAATTGGTCAACAGAAATGGTAGAAAGTTCTCAGAAGAAGCATAAGTATCCATATACATGAAAAAATGTTCAACATGTCTGGTCAATATAGAGAGACAAATTGAAACAACACTGACATTCCATTTTATTCCAGAAAGAATGGTTGTCATCAAGATATCCAATATATTCAGTCTCTGACTTATGTACTTCAGAGTTACAAACTTTTACTGTTGTATGGTCTAAGATTCACAAGTGTACTGTGTAATACTCAGTTCAATTATAAACAAATTTCATTTATGAACATTCTCACAAAATAGAACTCATTCATGAATCAGAGTTACTGTATCTTCTCAAAAGAGTTAGAAATATAATATTATGGTGGCATATTCATATCCATGTTTATCGCAGCATGATTCATAATAGCTAAATTTTAGAATCAGCTTATATGTCCATCAGCAGATGAATGGATAAAGAAACTGTGGCATTTATAATTAATGGAGTACTACTTGCCATAAAGAAGGATACACTTGAGTTATTTGTAGGAAAACAAATGCAATTTGTGACCATAATATTAAATGAAATAAATTAAACATACAAGTTTAAATATTACATGGTTTCCCTTTATGAAAAACTCAAAATATAATTAAAGAATGAAATAAAAGTTAGACAGTAGGAAATAAGGAGACATCTTTTGCAAATGGTAGGGTCTCCAAGAAATGGAGACAGGAGGGAGGGAGAGGAAAGGTAAGGGCTAAAAAAAGAATTAAGATATGTTGCATGCATATAACAACTCCTTGCCAGAAATGTAAATGTTAGATACTCTATAGAAGTACTAATACAAAATAAAAATTATTTTAAAAAGGAAGAAAAGCATTGGGTATCATGCAGATTGCACAGAATATGTGAACACAAGGTATTTTGGTTCAAATTCTCAACAGTGACTGACAGTGCTTCATACTGAACCTGTACACTGGATTTTTTTTCTCCCTAAGGACATATCCCATGCTATGATGTGAGGAGCAAACAAAACACAGACCCAGTTTTGTAAAGTGACATAAAGGGCATGTGTTAAGGGAAAGTTGAGGAAGAAGAACCAGTTTGGAGCTACATTTAAAGTGTTTCCACACAGACCAATTTTAGGAAAATTCCACTACAGACCAAGGGGAGTGGAAATTAAATTCCTTGCAACTAACTGTATCCAAGTGCCCTTTCATCATTCTTCATGAACTTCTAAGGACAGATACACATATCAGTTTAAAAACCACTGCACTTTTAGGTGACCTGAATCTCTTATATTTTGTAATTCTGTGATCACTTACGTGCTATCATACAATCATAGACTGTGCCCCTAAAGTCCATTTGTAATATAGAAATAAGAAGAAAAATCACATATTTTTCAAGTGTTAAATGTGCAGTTACCATTTAATAATTTCTTTTGTATTTTAATTAGATTAAATTCTGTAAGTAATGGTATACCTCAAATCAAACATTGTTTTTTTCATGTGTAGCTGATTGAAAACTGAACTTGAAAATTGAGTTTTCCAGTTTACTTGTAAGTAGACCCAAAGCAAATCAGCTCTGTTTCATGCCTTTTGCCTACTGATAAATTGAATTGACTTGAGCAGAAACACATTAAAATGTAACTTGAGAAGAATACAGGAGGAGAAGGGAAGTGGCATTATAATTACCATAAAGACATTATATTGACCCAGCTATTAGTTTTTCATATCACCAGCAAAGCTGAGATGCAAGATCATTACAGTAAATACAAAGACTTACTCTATTGTGTTGCATTTATATTATTCTACTTTAGAAAAAGAGCATGACATAGCTACATGGACACTCTGCAGAATCATTTAGGAAATTAACTCCAGTACTAACATGCTATTTCCAGATAAAAAGGAACGTGCGATTTTCAACTGAAGGCCCCAGGCATTTGATTTCCTTAAATCTAGACTACAGTCATAGAACCTTGTTAATCCATGAAAGCCATGTCTCACAGCTAACTCTCCTTTAGGAATATCATGAAGAGCATGAAGAATTTTTCATGTCATACTCCATGTTTCGTAATTCCTATAGATTTATGGATATGACAGATACACAATAAAATCATGCATGATCTTAGGTAGTTGAATTCCACTGGCAAAACTGAATGCTTACTGGCACATTAACGTGCTTGCAGAATACCAGTCTCAAGTTCTGGAGTCCCAGTAAGTGCTTCAGGAAGGCTTAGGGAAAATTTGTGGAAAAAGGAAAGAAGGAAAATAGAGCAGAGAGGGAAGCAAAAAGTAAAATGGAACACTACATACACACCTCACACACATACTATGTAGATATAGATGAGCTAGAGACAGAGACAAGGAAAACATGTGTGAACCTAGTAGGGTGTACAGAAAGAACTACAGGCATCATATACCTGTACTCACACACATCTGACAGACTACAACTACACTGTGCTGTATTTATGGACACGTTTCAGCCCACACAAATACACATGTATGTGTACACATACATACTTACATATTTATGCTAGAAAGAGAGGATTAAAGTTTAAACATCTTAGAGTAGAAATTCTTTTATTTTTAACTCACATAGGACTGTGAATAACGCAAGGGTCGGATCCTCTTCAAATTCTTGTAATTAATGCTGTGCCTAATGTAGAGTAAAATGTAAAATAGATAAATACACTAAATAGCTAATTGAAATGAGGATGCATATATGAATACAATTTGAAGATCTAACATGCTACAGAAGGTCAGGTTGTATTTTTATTGGGAGCACATACAGCTGTTTAGTAGTTTTCTGCGTGGTGTTCAGATTATAACCACTCCTAAAGGTAAAAGACCAAAGTCAAAGGCAATGGATCCTTTTTTCAAAAATAACGAAAAAATGTGGTTTCTGGTGTCAGACAGAACTGAGTTAAAAATCTCAACTTTTTAAGTTGCTAGGTGTTGTATTTTGAGCCAAATACTTAACTTCTGCATGCCTCATTTTTATGAAGAGAGTAAAAAGTTCTTGAAGAATTGATGTTTTGTATGTAGGTATGAAAAGTACATGTTACAGGTCATTTTTTAACTATAGATTTATAGGAGTAACTATAGAGGTTACTGTTTATTTAATTAGAAAGATATTGAAGAATAAAAGGATTGTTCTTTTTACAGTTATCAAATTTAGTTGAAATGAAAACGCAGTTTTGTGATAAGTATCTGTATGGGTTTCTTAAATCTACTTTCTAAAAGCTCTATGATTCTGACAAATTTCTTTAAATAACATTCTCAGATTCTTCCCTCTGAAATGCAATACTAACAAAAGACTAGCACAAATTTACAATAATGGTTTGTCAGACTGTTTCAAAAGATTTACATGTATTTGTTCCTTTAATCCTCCTAGCAACCCAAAGGAATATAGTATCAGTACTCTTCTTAGCTATTCACAGACTTGGGATCCTCATCTTGATTTCACAATTGAGAGCAGCACTTCAGAGAAAAATCACAAATGCTACTATAGCTTCGACAGTTCCTGGAAAACACCTATCTAGTACTGGGCATCAAAGAGTGTTTGGCACCTGTGAAGAGGTAAATAGCCATGTGGTGAATTGGGTCAGGTTAGTGACTGTCAGAAGTCAAGTCTGTAAAATTGACAATGGCTTGCTAAGCAGGTCCCGGATACTCTGATAACACTTCTAAAAAATAAGAGCTTTGGAGAACAGAGACGAGTTTCAGTTTCTTGGAGGGTACAGCCATCACTTTGGTAGTTGATAAATGCACAAGCCTTTTTACAAAAGACTGATTCCAACTGAAGGACAAATTGAACAATTTGAAAACATGGATGGTGCACTGAAAATTGCCCTGGAACTGGGACTGCTAGAATTTGAGGTTTAGGCTTTCTCTATATCTCTTCCTTTTTCTCCAAAATAAGAAATCAGTTAATATTTACCCAGTGGACACAAGAGGGGAAAAATAAACCATCTTAAAATGGGAAATACATTTGCTTGGTATTTTTTTACTTACATTTTGTTTTCTTTATTAGATAAAGTAAAGGTAAGCAATCTACAATTCTCCAAGCAAAATAAATGAAGACTACATACAGTATAGCAGAATTTAGAAGTGGCCTTTTCATTATTTGTCACCAAAGCACCGGGGGGGGTCTTTTTTTCTGACTGGTTGTTAGAAATAGATTTGTCTGCTTTTAATACAGATATGTTTTTTTTTTCCTTAAAAGACAATTCATATAAAGTTGTGCTAATAAACATTTTACAGCTTAACATACATTTTCAAGAATTGTCTCTTTGGCCCACTTCTAATATTGTGCAATTTTGACGGTTGTTGTGATTTTTTGTTTCAATTTTTTTTTCTCTTGGCTCTCATCCCCAGGTTCGGAAGGAAAAAAATTGAACCCAAGAGAGTGGTGCTCACCTAGCTGCAGAAGTTACAGAGGTCTCATCTTCTCAGGAAGACAAAACTTATATACATAAGACAAGAACCTGAGATAAATTTCTCAATTCTATGACAGAGTTCAGGGACAAAAGGATATGATGTCAGTGAAACCAGCCTTGGATTCAGGCTAAACATAAATTAAGTCAGTATCAAGAAGGACCTTTTCTAAATGTCATTACTGGATGTTTCACAATTATGCATAAATATTAGGGAATATTGTAATCATATATATATATATATATATATATATTTGGATAAATATATGAAGACTCAGATTCATTGACACTATTTACTGATTTATACATGACTCTTTAAGTCTAGATACCTGCAGAAGTCAGCTGCTTTGTATCCCTTCCAACTACCTCCACCTTGGTTAAGTTGTAATTTGTTATTTTCAGTAAGAGTGCTTATTGTACACCAGGCACTGTCTCAGGTCCCAAAGACCTAACAATGGAAAGACCAACAAGTTTTTTTTTCCCACTAAAACCTCAAAGGGCAGGCAGATGAGGGTGAAGTTGACGTGTACAGACTTGCTGATAACGCAGATCTGGGGCTAGGGAAATTGAGAGATCATGGATAAGCCCACATTTCTGACTTGGCCAACTGGGCAAAGATTGTTGCCATTCACTAGAGTGAGGATTGGAGAGAAATAAGAAAAGTCTTTGTTTTGTTTTGTTTTGTTTGTTTGTTTCACACTCTGTTGTGTTCCTGTAATGCTTTTGACTTGACCAAAGAAAGGTGCTAGAGTACAATTTAAGAGTGTTAAGTTTTAGTTACTCCTAATATCTCTTTCTATATACTGTTCATACTCTGTCATTAAATTATTCAATTTATATTTATTGAGCACACGTTAAGAATTTTACAGGTTGCAAGAGATAAAGGGATACATAAGATCAGCGAGAATCTTGTCTTTATCATGCTTCAGACATTGAACAAGCATTTCAGATGTTACATGGGATAATATAAAATCTAAAAAAAATTACAGAAAGACCTAGCCTGAAGAGAGAGTCCAGGACAAATCCTGGGATAAATGATATTGGTTGACACACGGAGGGTGAGTAATAATTAGTCAACAGAAGAGCATGGTACTACTGCCAGTCTGGACCAGTGTCGAAGGTTCTGGGAATGTTTGTCAAGACTCTAAATTGTGAAAGATCATTGGACTTTGGGGTGACTGAAAGAGATCTAGAGTGTACGTAAAACATTAAGTTTACCTGTATGAAACTATCACTATTTTTATACTTTTAATTTTAATTAATAAATTTATTTATATTTTAAAAACAAAACAAAAAAGATAGAAATGATACCGAATTTCAGACAATAGTAGAAAATTAGCACTAGTTAATATATTGCAAATCTTCATCTTAGAAGTATTTGTTCAGGTTACAAAGTTTAGGCATGAAAAAAATGATAGAACAGACAATGAAAGCAAAAGCTGTTCTTTTTGATGAACTTGCAGAGATTAGAAGTATAGCTATCTATCTTGCATATATATACATGCACACATATATGTATACCTATATACTTACAATCTTTTCTCTTCCTTTTCTCCTTTCTCTTATTGTAATTGTTCTTTCATTTTGGGCGCTTTCTTTCCCTTTCATTTTTACAATATCTGAAGCTAAAGAGTATTTTCAGATATATCCTTTCAGGCACTTTCTTTCCCTTTCATTATAATATATGAAGCTAAGGAGTATTTTCAGATATATAGGGTAGCTAACCATCAAGTAAATCGAGGCTTGACAAATGTGTCTCTCCTCTATTGTACATTAATTGAGCATTCAAAATTGGTAGGGCAATAAATAATAAAGCATGGTTTTCATTCCTTTTGGACAAGAGAAGAAGCCAAACTCACAATTCATTATGAAGCAATATTACAGGTACTATGAGAAAGGTGTATAAAAAGATGTTAACGGAGAAACTAGATTGGAGAAGGGAAGAATAAGAGACAAATGATGCCAGCAAAAGTTTGTAGATTACGAGATATTGGTAGTGAGTCTTGAAGGATGATGTGTTGTTCACTAGTAGGAAAAGCAGGATCTACAGTGAAAATAATGCAAATTCACAGGGATATGAAAATGTAGAATGCTTTTGGTGAATGATTGCTTGGGTGTAGGCATACTGAAGATGTAGGAAACTGAAAATATATGGCAAACCTACCTGATGGAAAGCCATGTGTCATGTTCAAAAGGATTTGAACTTTTTACAAATTGTATTTAAACTACATATACAGGACAATTACTGTAGCACAGTTCCTGGTAGCAAATGTATTTTATTTATGTGTATCAATTTATACTCAGTCTGCTTTCAAAAGGAATTGATTTGATTGCCATTATTTTATTTAAAAATGTAATAATAAAATCAAAATATGCCTACATATGCAAAATGCTGGCAAATTTAGAATAAATATTTGTCAAACATTTTAAGTGCAAGAATATGATTGAATACTAAAGAAAGTGCCAATCTTCCTGTTTTCTACATGCTTTGTTCCCAAAGATAAGGACCAAATGGTTGTTCCTCTTGTTCAAGAATCGCTGTTTTTAGTCATGAAATATCACATATTTTCTTTTTCTTTTGATATTAGCACATGTTTGTAATACATAATAATAACATTTCTCTCATAGTGATTTTTTTGTACTGAAGATCGAACTCATGACCTTGTGCTTACCAGGCAAGTGCTTGAACTGCTGAGCTAAACTGCCAGCCCCTCTTACAGGGAATTTTAAGCTATATATATTGAATATTGAACATTTTTATTCCTCTTCTAACATGCACATTTTCAATTGCAACACTGTATTGATACTGGTACCCAAGTACTTCATACATGCAATATTTGATGTAGAACATTCATATCTATGCTGTGTTCTTTCAAAAGGATGCAATACCTCTTTTATGTTAAGTGTTGTGGATCTGAATTCTCGGTATGGTATTGTTTTTCCCCTGAATACTTTGTAGCCTCTGATGATGCAAAGGAATCTGCCTGAATTTGTCCATCTGCCCCGGGAATTCTTCTCAGATTGTAAATTTTTGGTGATGGCTATCAATATGGAAATTAGATTTCTCAAGCTTCATGCTAACTAGAATCTCAAACAGGTTACAGATGAACAAGTGCTTGTTCAACTATTGCCCACATTAGTTCGGGTTTAAATGACTACAATTTCAAGAGTCAATCTTGTCTACTGAAACAAATACCAAAGGACTCAATTCAGAAACAATTGAATGTGAGAAAATGTGATGACTTAGCTCACCAACCCTTCCAATTCAAAATATTTAACCAATATCCCAGGTCAACATTGAAAACTTTAGATATTATCACTTGAAAGGCTTTTCAGTGTACACATAGTCAGCTCCTCTCTCCCTAAATGGTATGCTTTAGTAATAAGCTTGGTAAGGGTATAAAGTATTACTCTAAATGATGTGATAATCCTCAAGCATGAGGCTCCTATTTTCATTCTCCTGTAAGCCAAAGAATCACAAATCTAAAGGCAAGTAAAAGTCACTCCAAGCATTCTGTGGTTACATTATCTGATGTGGTAGGACAAATGGAGATGTCTATTTCCAGGTAACATTTTGTTACATCCTGAATCTATTGAAATCCAGTCTTTGCCATATATACGGGGAAACTTTGAAAAAAGAAAGCAAGTAGAAGATAAATAAAGCATATATATCCAAGAGACAGAGACAGATTGACCTGTCATGGTTGAGAAGACCCAACATCTGCCATGAATAAGCTAGAAAACAAGGAAAGCCTGTGATAACAGTTGTAGTCAAACTCAAAGTCAAGAGAATGAAAGAACTGGTGAGATGAGGTTTCCCAGTTCAAGGAACCAGGCAAGAATCAAATGTGATAAGTTTCTCCTTTCTCTGGCTTTTTGTTCTGTTCAGGTCCTAATGTTTGCATGATATTCATTTTATTAGAGGGGACAATTATATTAAGTGAGTCCATTTATTTAAATTCTAAAGTTATCCTAAAATGTCCTCACAGTCACACCCAGAATTAATGTTTAATTAGGGGATCCTGCAGTATTTCAGTAGACACAAAATTAAGTATCATAATCCACCCTCACTTAGTTTAGCAGCTGTTCATATCTCCTTAAACTATACTTTACCTTGATATAGAGAAGATAACAACCCCATAATTCTACCTACCATGATACAATTATCTTTTGTTTCACTGAGAATGCATTAACTCTTTTGTAAAGAGAAGAGGTAAATTCCTTGAATGATGTTTACTCGTCTCTTTGATATCTGGTAACTTAAATATTATGACATAAAATATGCAATGCTTAAATGCTATGATATAAAGTTACAAATGGAGTCAGAAAAACAAGCAAAGATATACACATATATATTCATGAGAAAATAAGATGGAAAGTCATGACAATTGCAGTCATTGTTTCTGTAACTTGTCATGTAAGCATAACAGGTATTTATAACTATCTCCAAGGATGCATTTTGTAGGGTTGTTTTGCCTTTAGCAAGCACTTCAATTGATCATGGTTGCTTACCTGGAAGGGCGACCAAAAATTTTATACCCTAAGTGTATGTTCTAGATTGGGTTATTGTATTTCCCATTGACCTTAATCAGAGGTCATGACAAAAGAAAGCAATGACAGAATCCATCTACTCTTCTTGAATTCTGTTGTAGAATAGTATTTCAAATCACCCTTGTTAGTCTGAATCCATAACCTGAGCCAGTACCAAGGTAGTCTTCTTCACTCAGAGGCGTTGGGATTCAAACAAGGCTGATAGGTGAATTCATTTTTATTTGTATTTTCTGGTGATAGCATTACTTCTTCTGCAACTGTGTATTCTTATCCAGAACGACATAAATTCACAAAACTGAAAGCATACATTTTGCTAGTGCATCAATAGGGGTAAATGGTGAATCAGGCTGCTCTTGTTTCTGTTTCTTGATTCCTGAACCCTTGAATCCTGGTTATCAGAGAAATAGTAGTATAAATGAGATGCTGATTCAGAGAATACACAGTCATACCTTGGTTTATGAATAACTTGGTTCGGGAACTGAGGTGTTCCCCAAAATTTTGCTTCTTTTCACAAACAGCATTAGGTGATGAGCAAAACTGCAACCATTTTCTCTGCATGAACAGAAACATAGCCATCTTGTGCAATGAATTAAGTTCATGAAATGAAGTACCACTATGTAGCCTTCTGGAGAACACTGCACCAGCCCTGAAAGGTATTATCACCTAGATGACACAATCTACAAAACACCGTAGCACCATTCTGTTAAGCCAACTCCACAAGATGGTGGGAGACAGGGAAAAGAAGAAAAACAGCAAATTCCATGATAATCATATTACCATATTTCACTTGCAATGAAGTGATTTTCTTTGTCAGAATCAATATTGTGTAGATACAATATGGTAAAGGAGCCATTCTATAAGTCCATAGGGTAGTCTGGGCAGAATTCCATGCAGGAAAGTTAAATATATGCCCAAAGTAAGTGTCTATTGTGGTAAGAAGAAAATGTTGTTCTTTGCTCCATAGATGTGGCTCTATTGACTCATCTTGGTATCAGATAGCTGTCAAGTCACGTGCAAATATGGTGCCATTCCAAGGACTCAATGACAGTCTCTCCTACTAACACACTGGCATCTTAACAAAAACAATGAATATTTTGGCCTTGGTAAATTGAGGATCATGTTGCTTGTCCTCCAGCCTCTCTGGCAATATTATTCCTAAGCCCATTGGTAGAAGACAACTTTGGCTTAGAAAAAAGACAGACTGCTATGCAATGAATTGCTCACTTTGCTCATTTGATTATTAAATTATATCTCTCCTGAGGTTACACACTGTTGAGCACTCACACGGAGCAAAAGCATAATCGTGCTTTTTGCCCTTTTAAATAAGTCTACTCTCATTTCTCTGCTTTGTTCCAATTTCTCAATAGTGTTCTTCTTTGCAAGTCCCTAACTGCCCCATCAAACTATTTTCTGCCACCTATAAATAAAAATACAATCAGAACCAATTGTAAACAAGACCCTGCTCATCTCTTCCTCTATCAGCTATTGTTAAGGAACTCTGAATGAGTCAGACAGAAGGCAGTGCAGTGTTAAGTACGGTCAGTGGGCAGCATGGTGTCTACTTGTTAAGTTTCTTACACTTTCAGCATCCACTGAGGCCTTTGATAATAGAATGTTGCTTTTTCATCCCTGACTTTCTATCTTGTTTGGTCAGACAACACTGAATTCACGGTGGACAACCCGGTTTGCATGATTATTTTTTTGGTTTGCATGATTTTTTTTTGGTTTGCATGATTATTTGTTGACTTCAGTCTCCATAAAAGCCCATTGACAGGCCACAAAAGAGTTCTTAAAAGCATAGTAGTCGATAGCAGGTTCTGGCTCCAAAATCCTTAAAGCTTGTGCTGTCATTCACTTATGAAGAAAAACTAGCGGCTCTACGCAGCACCTGTATCTGCCACTGCCACTTCAAGCACAGTTGGATCAGATGTACCAAGTACTCCAAGTCCCAAAGCAACTTGAACAACAACCTGGAGCTGTTGGAAAGCCTTCTCTTCTTCTGGAAAATCACTCAAATCTAGTAGATTTGATGTTACTAGCTAAATAACGCAAGTGATATGCCCGGATGAGAAAAGTGTGTCTCCAAAATCCAAGGAACTTACTAGGCATTTATCTATATTTTTTTTTGGTTTAAGAAGGTATCAAATTCAACAGCTTATTCTTCATGGCACAAAAGATATCTTGACGTGCCCATATGACAGGATATTTCACTGTTAAAAGGCTTCTGAATTTTAGTTGAATTTATGTCCTAATTTTGGCATAAAAATGTCTTACCAATAAGTTGAGAGTGGTCATTATTTCTTGTTTGCTGTGTCCAATCTGCTTAATGCCATTAATGTACTGTGCCAATGGGATAACTTGTGGATAGAGAAGGTGAATAAATAGCCTCAAACTAATATGAAAGAGAACTGGAATATTTAAACTCAAGGAGGAATGTGGAGGAATCTTGCTTGTCTTATCCATTGGGAACACACTACCCTGGTGGGTTGGGAGGGCAGGTATGGAGAACAAAAGCATTTGTCAAACCACTAACTAAAAAAATAAGGAATGTATTAATTTGTTCAAGTAATGACACTTCATTTTGTACTGCATGTATGTTGATGTCACCAGCTGGTCACTCTTACAGTAACCCACTGTCATTTTCTAGTCTTGTACCCAGGCAAAGCAGTAGAAATGAATGGAGGTGTGGTGAGAATTACAACCTCTGCATCACTGAAAGCCTCAGCAGTGGCACTATTCTTTGAAATCCCTCCAGGAATGTGACACTGCTTTTGATTTACCATGGTAATATTGTACTGGATGGGACAGTTACAATAGATGCCACTTGGCCTTGCCCAGCATAACAGCTTCATTCTGATGGTCAAGCAGTCAGTGTGGAGGTTCTTCCAGATGTTAAGTATGTCTAAGTGAACTGTGCCTATTCTCACTGGGGAAATAACCGCACGGTGGTCCCTGACAAAGTACATGCGAAAGCTCCACCAAGAAATAGCATATATGCCATTCCAGTGGTCATTTTCTTCTAGATGAACAACTTAGAAAGCTCAGATGATTGACAATTCTTACCAAGAAGTTTTCAAGGGTAGTTGTTAAATTCAAATAGAATAGGCATGGATAAATTCACACAATCCTCAGTGGATTAGTGGGAGACAGATTTTCAGGAATCTCTTGCAATTTTGCAAGTTTTCTGTTCAAGTGGGTTTGACAGCTTTGTTTCAGATTGTCTTCAGATGGATATATGTATAACTAGCTGCTTTGCAAGATAGAAATAGTATCTCCTACCTGGGCAAAAGTAAAACTTTTGTTTCCTTTTTGGGATATAAAAATAATGCATTTCTCTACCATGCAAATGTTGGACAGAGTTGCTAGTAGTTGACTTGTAAGATTGAAAGTTTCCTGAGACGAGTGGTTTGCAGTTACGAAGACCTAATGTCTGTGTATAATCCAAAGAGTCTGTGTATAATCTGCATTTAATCTATATATCATCCTTTTTCGGCACTGTCTAATCTCCCATCACTGTTAGGTGGCTAGAATCATCAATGCAATCATGAAGCCGTACTGTCTTGCTGCTTATACCAAATTCCTTTGATTCTGATGATGGAATCTTACTTCTTTTGGTTGCATCCATGAATTTATGGCAAGATAAGCTTTTTTTGATTTTGTTTGTTTGTTTGTTTTTGTGTGCTGCTTTTAGCTTGCAACCATAATAAAATCGCATGCACTTCATTGTTCTTGGCAGCATAACTAATAAGTCAATATTCTAGTAACTGAAGGTTATCACAAATTAATGTTCCATGTAAAACAAGCAAACAAGATAGGGATAGCTAGAGTCATAATATTAACAATAATTCATATGCTTGCAAGTAAGGTCATATAGATATTAGAAACATTATTGTATCCTTACGTCTTGCCTCTCTTAATGTTTGTACCAAATTTCTTTGGTTCTGACAATGGAATCTTACATATTTTGGTTGCATCTATGAATTTGCAGCTTGCTAATTTGTTTTTGCATGCTAAGATTTTAGCTTGAAACCAAAATAAAATCACATGCACTTCATTGCTCTTGACAACATAACTAATAACTCAAGTCAGTATTCTAGTAACTGAAGAGTATATCGAATTAATGTTCCATGCAAGCCAAGCAACCAAGATAGCAATAGCTAAAGAGTCATAACGTTAGCAACAACTTATACGCTTCCAAGTAAACTTGTATTGATTTTAAATCCTTATATCTTGTTCAACAGTAACGGTTAAGAGTGCTGGTTTTGGGAAATTATCAAGTAAATGTAAATTTGGTGTATAATAGAGGTGGATTTTTATCATTATGTTACATACTGTTGTGTCTTCATTCGCAAAGGAAGCAACATAAGACAGACCTTAGGAAATTAGCAGTTATTTGACTATGTTTGCATAACGCCACGTAAGTAACTACGTAAACACTAAAATGTCATTAAATCACTAATCTTGTATCATATTAATGAAACAGAATGATACCTATTGTACAACATAGTGAGTATAATTAATACCAATATATTATATTCTTGAAAATTTCTAACAGAGAAGATACAAAGTGTTCTCACCACAAAAAAAGATAAATAATTGAGGTAAAGTAATATATGCACATGTTAATTAGCAAGTTGAATCAGTCAGTAATAGATACATATTTTAAAATATGTTTTAGTGATAAACAAACATATTTTTATGCTTAAAAACTAAAAAAATCAAGACCAGGCATATAGTTCGGTGGTACAGAGCCTGCCTGTTAAGCACAAGGTCCTAAGTTCAATTCCTAGTAGCAAAAAAAAAAAAAAAAAAAAGAGAGATAAAACTAAAAACAAACAAACAAACAAAAACCAGCACTTTGTTAAAAGAAAACTTCTTAAAATGAAGCAATTCTACATAAAAATAAATTTTGCATACAGGTCAATAAGTTTGAATTTTGTGAAAATTCATTTACTAGAAAATATGCTAAGATTCATTGTGAGAACTTATGACTGCTATTTACTGGAGGGAACTTTGCCAAAAAACACTTTTTTAAAAAATTGATATTAATATGTATATTTACATATATTTGAATAACATTGTGGCTACCTTGCTTATTGCAACATCACTTAGACTTTCTGTTCCTGGTGGTTATTTAGAAACTATGGCAAATATTCAAAGTTTCAGCTTTTCCTGGGTGAGTCAGTGATCTGCATATAGTAGAAGCTCAAGGAGGTGATGAGCCAATCATGTAATATTTTGAACTGCCGTTGCTTTAGGAAAAAATGTGGTTAACATCCCTTTTTAAAAATAGCACAAGTATGTTCTGTATGACATTGCTTTAAACCATCTTCTTGAATTTCAATAACTATTCAAGTGTTAGAATACTGCTCTGTTTTCATGTTCATAATGAGTTGTATTCTGGGTAGTACTTTCCTATTTCAAAAAATCAATATTCAAAAAGGAACAGGCTGATGGCTTTATTAACCTTTTGCTCAACTTTTCCCCTCTAATTAAAACACTTTCTAAATGATGCTCTGGTCTATATTAAATATAATTTAGAAGAAAAAACGTTTCTTGTGATCTTTCCTTTATGTTGTAGTGAGAAGCCACAATTAGCATACAAATATAGCACCTGCAAAGCAAAAGTAGTCGAAGTCTGCATTCTAATTATTTTTGACACTCAAATTAATGTAGGATTTATCTATAGCATTCCTGTTCTGAAGGTCATCACTTCCATATGTCTCTGTAAAAGTTGCCTGATGTGGTATAGAAAATATATTATTTGGGAAAAACTTGGGCATTCTACCCAAAAGTATTAATGAAAACTATGACAAAGATTGCAAATATTATTAAAGAATAAGTTCTATGATGGCAGTAACTTACCTATCCTCTTTGTTTAGAATAGTGCAATAGAGAAGACATTTGATAAATGGTGGCCTAAATAGGCATCTCATGACACTTGCTCTTGAATTTAATATATCCACAAACAGGGAATGAAGCACTTATTTGGTACACTGATAAAGTACAAGACAGCAAACATTAAAGTGAGAAATTCTTGTTTTTGGAATGGCAAGACAAATATTCTAGAAGGGCATTTGAATCTATTCAGTATGTGAGATCTTGTTATAAAATTAATTTTCCATATTAAGGTGGAATCTGTATATGAGTCTTGAAAATCTGTAGGATTTTAAGATTTCTCCAGGTTCCAGTAAATCTTGAGGGTAAATTAATACATGTGAGGAATCTTTAAGGCAGAAGAAAAGACCTCATGAGATCCATATATCTTAGCTCAATAAGAAAATTTAAATAGAATGAAGTATATTTTTCTATTGTAAATTTATATATTTTTAACCATCATCATTATTATTCCATTATAGTTTGTGTCTGAATGTCTTCCCAAAGCCTTATAAGGTAATGGGGGTGCTTTTCAGAGGTAGCTGACTCTAGAGTTTGTGATTGGTTCATTCTAGTGCTGGGATTGGGGGTGTGAGTTCTACGCTCAACCAAGTGCAGGTTACCTGTATACAATATAAGGAAGGGAAAGAGAATTGGTCCTCCCTTTTTTTTCTTGTTCCTTTTGCTGTCTTCTGCTGCCATGAACTGTTATCCCTCTGCTATGTGCCACCCTGTCTTGGCGCCAACCAACTATGAACAGAAACGTTTACAAACTATGATCTAAATAAACCTCTCCTTCCTTAACTTTGAGAATTGGGTATTTCGTGTCAGCAATGAAAGAAAAGTAACTATGACACACTCTGAGTAGTAACATTTGGTAGTGATAATGATTACATATGGGAGGAAAAAAATAATTGTCAAAATAATGAACAGTTTTTTTGTTTAGGTTTGCTGTTTCTATTTTTACCCTAAGACCTTCAGAACTGAAACTTTCCAACCCCTCCCCCAATTCCTAAGTTAGAGAAGCAGTTATAATGTGGATTCTAGAAGGGTCTATCATTTTCCGTGTCTTGACTAACAAAAAAATATCAATTGTTTGTACATAGAGTTGACCACACAGATAGAGCAAAATCTCACAAAGATTTCTACTTGCTGATTACTTATTTTCCATTTCTATTAAAGAGAAATGTCAATAGAAAAGTCAGATAGTGATTGCAGGCAAGGTTTCACAAAGGAGCAGTAAATTGGAAAAATGATCAGAGTTCAATAAAGCAATGTCATTAGTTTATATGGAACTGTTCAAGTTATATGAGATTTAAAATCTTTCACCAAAATTATAGAACTGTGAAATAAAACAGAGTGTCAGTTGATAATTTACACAAAAATTATAAGCTTAGCTCAAGAAATGAGGCAGTTATCTGCACAGAGGTTTCTCTGCTGATAGATTAAGAGATAGCTTTGTACATAGGATACAGATGAGGCTCGGGAATAGAGCTATGACAGAAATGCTCTCTAGTTTGTTCCTACTGTCAGATCCTGTCAATGCTAAGTTTGAAATGTATTTGGGATCATTTTACCCATTTTTTCCTTCACATCTTCAGGGTCATATTTTTCTCTGAACCATAACAATGGAATTGTGCTTTCTTTATCTTCAGTTCTTTCCTATCCTTAGTGTCATGCCTCTCAGATGTACTTTCCACAGTATGGCCTAAAGAATCTTCCTGATAGTCAGCTGTGATCAATTCATGGCACAAGCCTCTTTGTGAAAAAAGAATGAATAACTATTGTGTTTGAGGCAAAATACACCCACACCCACACACACACACACACACACACACACACACACACAGAAACTCACAGGTATGCCCATTGTTGAGTAGCTTCTAGAAGTAGCTCACCAAGTAAATGCTACCAGGGTCTTGGTAGCTCAGCTTTCCCTCTGGTGTTAGATTCCATGTTCTTCTCCTCTGAAACAAGGAAGTGAATGAAACAAACAAAAACAAAAATAACAACAATAGAAAAAGTGGCCAGATCAGAGTCAAAGTAAAAATAAAAGTACACAGTGAATCTGGGAATTGCAGTGCAACCTATCCTGGACAATTATGATACCAAGGCCTTCACAGCTCGCTTCTCCTTTTATGCTGTCCAAAAAACATGGAAACCAATGAGAACCTCTACATAAGGTACTGAGAGGCCTTCCTGGGATCCCTGAAAACCTGCTGAAGGTTCTTGTGAAAAGTCCAGATGCAAGATTTTGGGAAGTGTTCTGGGCCTGTCTCAGCGATATTGCAATGAACAGGTCACCCCTATTCTCCCAGCCAGTTTGCCACACCCTAATCTCCTATCTCAAGCCCACATACTCATGCACATGAACACATACTTCATAACAAGAAAATGAAGCAGCTATTATAATCAGCCTCAATCTACATCTCCTTTTACTCTTAACATATGTCCCAAAGTAACCCATAAAACTGCCTTAATAATTATCAGCTCTGCTTCACCCACAGGGAACATTGCACCCGGCAGCTGAGAGCTGGGCCTATTCGGGACTGAGAACATCACAGGACCCGCAGCTGGGAGCTGGGCTGCTCCGGAGAGCTAGGCCCACCTGTCTCCCACGGGGAACATTGCTGCCCGGCAGCTGAGAGCTGGGCATGTTTGGGACTGGGAACATAGCAGGACCAGTAGCTGAGAGCAGGGCCTGTTCTAGACTGGGAACATGGCAGGACTGGCATCTGGGAACCGGGGCTGCTCAGGAGAGGTAGGCCCACCCTTCGCCCACAGGGAACATTGCTGGACCAGTGCCAGAAGGCCTGAGGTGCCTGAGTCTGCTGCTGCTGGGCCCGCTCCTCCTCCAAGAACATCTAGGAAGTCTGCCACAGGCCTGAGTTGCCTGGGACCACAGCTGTGACCTGCCCTTCCACCGGGAACATTGGACTGCAGTGGACTATCATGATGGCTTGATGAGAGGCTCAGGAACCTCTCACCCAAAAAGAAGACCTCATCAGGCTCCAGTCAGTGTGGTGAGTTTGCCCCCCAAAATAGAGGTCTACAGTGGGTAAATAGGGACAGAAGTGAAACCCCCTCAAAGTGTAATACCTGGGCTAACCTGGCAAGAGAGTATGTAACCTCCTCCCCCCACATAGAGAACATCATACAGGTTGAGGAGAGTGCCAATATTGCCCTGCCCAAATTTAGAGAAAATTTAAAGAACTTGTGAGACTCCAGTGACACAGTAGAGCCTCAGCTGACAAAAACACTATAACCTGGGAGACCTGGTGACCTGGCACAACTTGAGTATATAACAACAGCAGGAACTAAGAGTTGCCCTACATCAATACTTCTGGGTTAGTTAGCCCAGAAAGAATGTAGGACTCACCCAACAGGCATAGCAGGAGACTGGAGCTCCTCATCATGGTGATACACAGCAATTTGACAAACATCAACCACACAGTAGAACCCTGAAACACACACTGCAGAAAGTGGTGACTGTTGGAATAGAAAGACCAGAAATTTACCCAAAAGGTGAAAATGCCTGAACAAAAAGGCAAAATGCAATCCCGAACATCTAGTCCATCGGAGGCAAGTGCAGGTGATAATGAAATAGAGGACACTAAAATTCATATACCAGAAATCTCTGAAAAGTTAGCAAATGAAGTAAAGAAACAAATCCACGAGGCTATGGAGGAACTCAAATTAGACATAATGTCTTATGTAAAGATAAAAGTAACAACCTTAGTAAATGAGCTGCTCAACTAGCTAGAGAAGAAATAGATAAGAAACTACAGTAGCATGGGAAATTGAAACTTTGAATGAACAAGGCAGAAAACAAGCAGAATCTACGAAACAAATTGAAAGAGATATGCAAGAAGCAAAAGATTGTATTGAAAGCCCACAAATTCGTTTAAATAAAGCTGAGGATAGAATCTCGGACCTTGAGGACAGGATTGCAGATAGTGATCTTGAAAGGGTAGAACTTATAAAAACAACAAAGCAGCATGAAATGACAATCCAACAGCTACAAGATGATGCCAGGAGAAACAGTGTTAAAGTAATAGGCATTAGTGAGGAGGCAGGAGACAATGCAAAGAATATAGCTAAGCTGTTCACAGAAATAATGGCAGAAAATTTCCCAAACATGGGGGAAAATCGGATATACAAATAAGTGAGGCATATAGAACATCACACAATCATAACCAACATAAACCTACACCCAGACATATAATAATTAAGATTGCAGGCATACAGCATAAAAACAAAAGCTTTTAGAAAAAAGAAACAACTCACATACCAAGGAAAGCCTATTAGAATCACAGCAGACTTCCCAGCACAAACCTTCAGGTTAAGAAGAGCTTGGAGTGAAGTATTTTAAGCCCTAAAAGAAAACAACTTTCAACCCAGACTGACATACCCAGCAAAACTGTCTTTCAAATTTAATGGAGAAACAAGATACTTACATGACAAAGAACAACTAAAGAAATTCATATCCACCAAACCAACCTTAGAAGGAGTGCTAAAGGACATCCTAGGTAGAGATAAACATGACCACAATCTCCAGAACAACAACAGAAAGAAATCACCAGGCTGGACAAGAAAATAAACAAGAGAGAAAAGCAGGAAACTAACAAGAGTAACACAACATGGCAAAGTCAAGCCAGTACATATCAGTGATATCCATAAATGTAAATGGGCTCAATTCACCTATCAAATGAAACAGGTTGACAGAATGGATCAAGAGATAGGACCCCACAATATGCTGTATACAAGAAACACATCTGTCTCAAAAAGAAACTCATAGATTAAAAGTCAAAGGATGGAAAACAGTATTCCATGCAATGGGAACCCAGAAATAAGCAAGGGTGACTATTTGATTTGCAGACAATGTGAACTTCAAACCTAAAATGATTAAACGAGACAAAGAAGTCATTACATACTTGTAAGTGGAAAAAATTCAAGAGGAAGAACTTACAATTATAAATATATATGTACCAAACACAGGAGCACCCAACTATATAAGACAGATACTAAAGGACATGAAAAACCAAATACACAAGAACACAATTATTACTGGTGACCTTAACATCCCACTGTCACAAAGAGATAGATCAACTAGACAAAAACTCGTCATAGAAATAGTAGAACTAAATCATACCTGTGAGCAATTAGACTTAGTAGATGTTTGCAGAGTGTTCCACCCAACCACATCAGAATACACATTCTTCTCAGCTGCACATGGGACATTCTCCAAAATAGACCATATATTATCCCATAAAACATTCTTAAGTAAATGCAAATATATTGAAATTATCCCATGCATACTATCTGACCATAGCACACTGAAACTGGAAATTAATGGCAAAAGGAATTGCAAAACTGGCATAAATACATGGAAATTAAATAACAAACTTTTGAACAACCAGTGGGCTACAGAGGAAATTAAAGAAGAAATAAAGCAATACCTACTGTTTAATGAAAATGCAGACACAACATACTGTAATCTATGGGACGCAATGAAAGTGGTCTTACGAGGGAAATATATAGCCATTAATTGACATATCAAGATAACAGAATGAGCACAAATAAACAATCTAATGCTTCATCTGAAGTTTCTAGAAAAAGAAGAGCAAGTTAAATCTAAAGCTCATAGAAGAGAGGAAATTGTAAAGATTAGAGCAGAAATCAATGCAATTGAAACTTAAAAAAATACAAAGAATTAATGAATCAGCAAGAAAGAAAAAACCCAAATTCATGCAATAAGGACCAAAAAAGGGGAAACTATGACAAATCCCATGGAAATTCAAAAGATCATGAACACCTAATTTTAAAATTTCTACTCACATAGAAAGGAAAAAACAGAGGAAATCGACAGATTTCTAGAAACATATGAACTACCAAAGCTCAACCAAGAAGATAAAGCAATTTTGAATAACCCAATATCAGCTATTGAAATTGAAAATGTAATTAAAAACTTAGCCACAAACAAAAGCCCAGGTCCTGATGGATACACAGCTGAATTCTATAAGAAGTTTAGAGGAAACTTGATGTCAATACTCCTTAAACTCTTCAATGAAATTGAAAATAAGGCAATCCTCCCTTATTCATTCCTGGAGGCAAGTATTACTCTGATACCAAAACCAGAGAGAGACCCAACCAAAAAGGAGAACTGTAGGCCAATCTCACTAGTGAACATAGACGCAAAGATTCTTGGTTGATCCAGTTTGGCTTCATTCCTTAATTAAAAAGATACTTCAACATGAACAAATCAGTAACTACAATATATCAAAAGAAACATTCAAGAATAAAAACGTATGTTTTCACAATAGGTACGCGAAAGGTGTTGGACAATATATGATGCCACTTAATGATTAAAATCTGGGAAGAAACTACATATGGAAAAATCATACCTCAAAATAATAAAGGTTAAATACCATAAACCTGCAATCAAGATCACATAGAATGGTGAAAAACAGACTTTCCTCTAAAATCAGGAATGAAACAAGGTTGTCCATGCTCACCACTCCTTTTTTTTAAATTGCTTTATGTTAAAAAGAATAGAACAAAACAAAACAGAGCGAGGCAGATCAGAACAAAATAATGTGAGCAACACAGTATTTCAAACAAGACAAGAGGAAATTAACAATGGCTATGATAATATGTCTTGTTTTCTTAGAAATAGTTGTCCATATTTTCACACATAGTGAATTCAAACAAGACAAAATAGTAGAAAACTGATCAAAACAAAAGAATAAAAGCATTATAGGCCTTCAAAAACAGACATTGGGAAAATCAACAATATTCAATATAGTACTTGAAATTTTGACCAGAGCAATTAGACAAGAGAAAGGGATAAAAGGCATGTGAATAAATATAGAAAAAGGTTATTGTTCTCACTTAAAGATGGTATGTTGCTACTCAGAGGACTCTAAAATCTTTTTTTAAATTTTATTTAGAAAGAAAAAAAAACCAACCAAACTAAACAGAAAAAAGGGTAGCAACAATACAGAATTCCAAAGGAAAAAAAGAAAAGAACAGCAACAAAAAAACTAAGAAATCACTAGTTGATAAATTACATACTGTTATCTTGGAAATATTCAAGTTACAAAATTAAAGCATACAAAGTAGACATTCAACCAGTTAGACTATTAACAGTTCTGCTCAACAATCTAAAAAAAATGTAGTATGCTCATCTGTCTTTCACACTTAAACTTACATGCAGTTATATCTTTAGAGCACTTTCTTTTGCTCTCTCTTTTACAGTAGCAATTATGCATTTTGGGTTTTATTAGTCCTACAGTTCTTATTAATTTTTTTTATTTTAAAGAGAGTAAAACAAAAGAGGGCAGATCAAAGCAGATCAGAATAGAACAGCATAAGCAACACAACACTTTACAACAAGACAACTGGACATTAACATTAGCTGTCAAAATATCTCTTTCTCTGCTATAGTTGAGCATAGTTTCAGATACAATAATAGCAAACATAACACAATAGTATAAAACTGTTCAAGAGAATAAAAGAATTACAGGGCATTCTGAACTGAATAACTATGATCAATGGCTACTACAATATCTCATTTTGAATAAAAAGATTTGTTTATAGTATCACATATATTAAAATCCCAATAAGACACAACATGATAGAACCAATGGTAATAGCAGAGTAGAAGCATGGTAGGACTTCTAAGGAAGACAATATTAAATCAGCAATGGCTGCCATAATGTTTTGTTTTCTTCAAAACCACTGTTCATACCATCACACATAGTAAAGTCAAACAAAACAGATTAAAACCATTCCAACTGATGAATGAAAACATTGAAAGGCTTCAAAGCAATGAAATGGGGAATCATGATTACTATAAAATCTTATATACTCTTAGCAACTCTCATACCAGGTAGACTATACAGTATTTACACATGTGTGTTTGGTTTATTTCACTTATGAGTATGGTCTCAAATCGTGTCCATTTATTTATAAATATCTCAATGTGATCATTCTTTATAGCTGAGTAGTACTCCATTGTATAAAAATACCACAACGTTTTTATCCATTCCTCAGTTAATGGGCACTTAGGTTGTTTCCAAGATCTGGCTATTACAAATTGTGCTGCTATAAACATGGGTGCACATATATCACTGTGGTAGATGTTTTCAGTTCTTCTGGGAATATGCCCAGAAGTGGAATAGCTGGGTCAAATGGGACTTCCAAACCCAGCTCTTTGAGGAATCTCCAGACTGACATCCACAGTGGCTGCACCAGTCTACACTCCCACCAACAGTGCAGAAGAGTTCCTTTTTCACCACAGCCTTTCCAGCACTTGTTGTTGGTAGTGTTTTCTATCCTGGCCATTCTTTCTGGGGTGAGATGGAATCTCAGTGTACTTTTAATTTGCATTTCTCTCATGACTAATGATGATGAACATATTGTCATGTATTTATTTGCCATTTGTAATTCTTCATCTGAGAACTGTTTATTCATTTCAGATGCCCATTTTTGGATTGGGTCTTTAAATTCGAGTGTCTGATTTTTTTTAATTTTTTATAAGTTCTAGACAGAATTCCTTTGTCTGAGGGACAATCCCATTAAGATTTTTTCTCAAATTGTGGGTTTTCTTTTCACTCTGCTGGAAATCTCTTTTGACATGCAGAAACTCTTCAATAAGATATCATCCCAGTTATTGAGTCTGGGAAGTATATCTCATGAAGTTTGATTCCTGTTCATGAACTCTCTACCTACCCCTATAAATTCTAGGTTTTTACCTAGAAGTCTTCCAACATATTTAGTGTTTCTGTTTTAATATTTAGATCTTTGATTCATTTAGATTTTAGTTTAGTACATGGTGGTAGGCATGGGTCTAGTTTTAGTCTTCTGCATATGGATAGCCAGTTTTTCCAGCACCATTAGTTAAAGAGACTGCCATTCTTCCAGCGAGCATGTTTGGCCCCTTTATCAAAGATCAGGTGGTTGAGTGGGTTTGTGGTTGTGGTTGTATCATCCAATCTATTCCATTGATCCTCAGGTCTGTTTTTATTCCAGTACCATGTTGATTTTATTACTGTAGCTTTGTAGTATAATTTCAAGTCAGGAATTGTGATGCCGCCTACCTTTCCTTTGCTGCTTAGGATTGCCTTTGCTATTCTAGGTCTCTTCTGGTTCCAGATGAATTTTAGGAGTGATTTCTCTAGATAGATGAGGTATGTTAGTGGTATTTTGATTGGGATGGCATTGAATCTGTATAGTAATTTTGGGAGAATGGCCATTTTCACAATATTTGTTCTTCCTATCCATGAACAGGGGATGTCTTTCCATTTTCTGAAGGACCCTAAAATCTAGAAAAAATATTTTAGATATGATAAGTTAATCAAACTGGCAAAATAGAAAATAGGAACTTTTTAGTAAAACAAGAAATACTTACAAATATCACTATTTTTCCATAAATCAGTAAAGAATCTATTCAGGAAAAGTCAGAAAAACAATTCAATTTAAAATAATTTCAAAAATATTTTCATATATATGCTAGTCAAGGAGTTTTCTGCAATGAAAATTATAGCACACTTAGAAAGAAATTAAGGAAAATATTAATAGATGGAAAGTACGCTTATGTTCCTGGGTTGGCAGATTTAATATTGTTAAGTGGCCATTTTACCAACTATGATCTAGAGACTCAATGTAATTGGCATCAAAATATCCATAACAATTATCAACAAAGTAAGAAAAATATTCTAAAATATATATGAAAATATGAAAGATACAGAATATTCAATGGAAATCTGAGCAAAATAACAATGCTAAATTTATCCCAATACTGAATCTCAAAATATACTACAAAGCTATAATATCAAACTACCATGAATCTGGCATAAATATAGATTTGAAGGTTAATGCAATTGAATAGAAAACACAAAAACTGGTTCATACACTTACAGGCTTTTTATTTACAAAGAATCCAAAATCAAACATTGAAGAAATGTCAGCCTCTTTAAGAAACAGAGCTGGGAAAACTGGAGATATATATATATATATATATATATATATATATATATATATATATATATATGATTTAAACTAGACCTCTGTATGTTACTTTATAAAAATCACAAATTTGATGGAATGGATTTTGAAAATTTTGAAATTATTAAAAGAAAGCATAGGAAAAACCCTTCAAGACATAGAAGCAACTGCTTCCTCCTTAAAACTATTATAGCTCAACAAATAATAGTAAGAATCACCAAATGGGAAACCATGAAATTTAAAAAGTTTCTCAGTGAATTACAGAAGTAAGTAGGTTGAAGAAACCACCTACTGATGGCAGAAAAAAATTACCAGTTTCTATTTTAACACAGGATTAACATTTCCAATATACACAAGATCTTTTTAAATGTGGCACCAAAAAGTCCAATGTATAATTGAGCAAGGAAACTAAGCAGGATTTTCTCAAAAGAAGAAGTATAACTGGCCCATACATACATCAAAATGTTTTCAGTATTTTCAGCAAATAATTTAATGCAAAATGAATGTATACTGAGATTATATTCCTCACCAATCAGAATGTATATAATCAAGAATAATAAAAATCAGTAAATGCTACTGAGAATTAAGAGAAAAAGAAACCCCTTAAGCACTTTTGATGAAAATGAAAATGATTGTTCATCCTTTTATAATTGAAATTCTCTGTTACTGTTATCTATTAAAACTAATTTACCTTTACTCCTTTTCAGGACAGTTTACATCAATATTAACACATTCTTCCCTTTTTAAATTAGTATATATTTCCTTTTTAAAAAAATTTTATTTAAAGAGAAAAAAACAACCAAACAAAACAGAAAAAAGAATAGCAACAATACAGAATTCCAAAGGAAAAAAGAAAAGAACAAAAAAATTAACAACAACAACAAAAAAAAACCAAGAAATCACTACTTCATAAGTTACATTCTGTCATCTTGGAAATTGTTGTTCAATTACAAAATCAAAGCATAAAAAGTAGGCATGCAAACAATGAGACTGTTAAAAATTCTGCTCAACAATCTAACAGAAACAGTAATGTAGTTGTCTATCTTAGACACTTAAACATACATGCAGTTATATCCTCTAGAGTACTTTCTTTTCCTCTCTTTTTTACAGTAGCAAATACGAATTTTGGGTTTTATTACTCCTATAGTAATAAGTATTTCTTAAGTGTTAAGTAATAAATGTTTCTTATTACTTTTTACACTACAGACACAATGTGATATTTATAAATATGATTCTTATTTATTTCACTAATGAGGATTGTCTCAAGTTGTTTCTATTTTCCTATGAAGGCCTCAAGGTCATCCTTTTTCATAGCTGGGTAATATTCCATTATGTAAAAATACCACATCTTTTTCATCTGCTCTTCAGTTTGTGGGCATCTTGATGTTTGTGGGAGTGCAGACTCCTGCAAGCACTATAGAAATCAATATTGAGAATTCTCAGAAGACTAGGAGTGGAAGCTCCATTCAGCCCAGCTATTCCCCTCCTGGTTATTTTCCCAGAACTAAAAAGTTCATATCACAGTGGTATATGTGCACCTATGTTTATAGCAGCCCAATTTGTGATAGCTAAATCTTGGAAACAACCAAGATGCCCATCAGCTGCAGAGTAGATGAAAAAGATGTGGTATTTTTACACAATGGAATACTACTCAGCTATAAAAAAGGATGATCTTGAGGCCTTCATAGGGAAATAGAGTCTACTTGAGACCATTCTCATTAGTGAAATAAATAAGAATCATATGTATCAATATCACATTGTTTCTCTAGTGTAAAATGTAATAAGAAATATAGGAGTAGTAAAACCAAAAATGTGTAATTGCTACTGTAAAAAAGAGAGGAAAAGAAAGTGCTCTAAAGGTTATAATTGCACGTATGTTTAAGTATGTAAGATAGATGACTATACTACTGTTTTTGTTAGATGGTTGAGCAGAACCATTAATAGTCTCATTGTTTGAATGTCTACTTTGTATGCTTTAATTTTGTAAGTTGAACAACTGTTTCCAATGATGAGAGTATGTAAAGTATAAAGTGGTGATTTCATAGTTTTTTGTTTTTTGTTTTTGTTATTGTTATTTTGGGGGGTTTTGGTCTGTTTGTTTGTTTTTGGCTCTTTTATTTTTTTCTGTATTGTTGCTACCATTTTTCTGTTTGTCTGGTTGGGTTTTTTTCTCTTTAAATAAAATTTAAAAAAATAATTATCAGTTCTTAAACATGCGGATTTCTCCTGCTCACATATTTGCTGCATCCTAGAATGTCTTTTCATTCTTTGTTTTTAAAAATTATTTTTCTCCCAATCAAAGTCAAATGCTGACTCAACTGGGAAACTGTTCTTGAGCCAATTTGATGAACTGATTATTTCTCACACTTTAATGCCATGATACTTGTCTTCTGATATTTTCATGAATTTGCTGGACAGTTGAGTCAATGTCTTACTATATAGTTCAAGCTGTACTTAAACTCCTTGTGTCACCCAGGCTGGGCTCAAATCCCTTGAAATCTTCTTGCTTTAACCTCCTGAATGTTTGGATTCCAGGTGTACACCAACACGCCACCACCATGCCCTTCTCATTTTCAATTTTCTTCTACTTTTTAGGTATGTTTGCTTCCTCCATTTCATCTTTTGCACCTTTAAGGTATGATCTGTGTCTTCCTAGGTTTCTACCTTAGTCTCCTTGGTCAGCTGTAACAAAATAGGGCAGACATGTGGCAATAATTTTTTTACAGTTCTCAAAGCTAGAAGTCTAAGATCTCTGTTCTGGAATATTAGTGTTGCTTGGAAAGAGACATCTTAGCAGCTTTCTGACTACCACATTTTTGATTTACCAGAGAGAGAGAGAGAGAGAGAGAGAGAGAGAGAGAGAGAGAGAGAGGAGGCGGGGGTTGACATTGTATTTGTTCTTTCTCTCATATAAATGTACTAATCCTATCATGAGGTCTATATCCTCATGACTTCAATTAAATCTAATTACCTCCTCAAACCCAAATCTCATAATTCAATCACACTGATTTTCGGGGTTTGGTTTTAGTTACTGTTTTCATTGCTGAAACAAAACACACAATACCCACAAGTTAAAGGAGGAAAAGTTTATTTTGCCTTACAGTTGTAAAAGTTTCAATCAATAGTTGGCTGGCTCTAAGGCGGTGTGGAATGGTAGAGGATCATCACAGAGGAGAAATAGTCCATGGCATTGTGAGCAAGACATAGCAAGCAGCAAACAGTTATCCTGCCTTTCCTTTTTATCCCATCCTGGCTAGAAATCTTTTGGTTGTTGCCTCTCACATCTAGGGTGTGGCTGCTGTCTTCAGTAAACTCATTCAGTGATATGCTAATTCCAGTCAGTGGACTAATTCATTACTACATACCCTTAACACAAGAATCAGACACACTAGATCCAATCAGCTCCAAAAGTCCTCACCTCTGAGTGTATGAGACTATGGGGGGTGATCTAAGTACAAGCCATAACAGGCTTGAACAAATAAATGGTAGATAAAAAATATACATTAACATTTACTGTTACTTTATTGAGGTATTAACACCACTACATTGGCTATAAAATATTTTTGGAGCACAAAATTCAATCTTGAAGATTTTCAGTTTCTCTCAGATCTCTATGTGCAGTTGACCAACAGTCTCTTCTGCTGTATTCTAGATGTACTACTACTTTCATGTTGAAGTCCTCCTTTCTTTTAAGCTTATTTTGGTCACTGATGAAACAATGGAAGGGTACCAAGCCAGACAAGACTGTAGAAGTTTCAAGACTACTTTGATAACTCAGTTGACATAGAAGATTCACCACTGACTTTTTTGAATTCTCTTATGACTCTTCTGTAGTCTAACAAAACATCTATACAACTTTTCTCCCTTGTCCCGCTTCTTCACAGGATCTGATCTGCATGGTGGTACAAGGGTTCCTTCAACTACTCTTTTTATTTTTTCTCACTAATGGTCCTTCTGAAGAAATCACTTAAATTTATATTTCAGCTTTGGTGTCTACTTGAAGGACCTTGAATAACAGGTTTCAATGCAACAATTAGTTGATTAATAATGCTCCCTTTTTCCTATCCCCCATGAGGTTTTGCTACTGTCTGACTTTTCAGTGTCCCTGGTGTCATTCCTAATCCAAGTCTTCCTTGATTTTCATTATACCCTCATAAGAGTGTTGTGAACTTTTGTAAGAGTACAATATCCTAGGAGATTCTGGAAATGTTGATCCTTTGTTAATAACAATCCTCATATGAAGGGTAATCAAATAATAAAGTGAATGCTTACAGTTGAGAATCATTCAAGACAATTGTCATTAATCCCCCTGAAAATGTTTCCTCTCTCTTTTAACATACTTGTCCCATCATTCTTGGAACCTTCTGAAGCTGGTCTGGAAGTCCTCTTTTATGAATGTTATTAGTTACACTGTATTTACTGCCTCATTGCTGTGAATCCATTCAGAAAGTTTGTTTCATGGTCATTTGCATTTCTTAAGTAAAAGCCAGAAGCTGCACAGTGTCAAAGCCAGCGAATAAGGTGGATGTGCATGAGGGCTTGCAGTAATGATTTTACCAGTGTGTCTTGCCCTTAGATATCACTCAATAGCAGCATTCACTATATTGTTTTTATCACACCTCTTAAAGAGTTCCACAAAGAGGACTTCTTGAACTGCTTTGGAAAGTGGTAAGAACAAAAAGATAAGGGTGTCCAAATCAAGGGGGTATATTTTGAGAGGAATTAATGACAATGTAGCCTTTATTGTAGTACTTTTTAAAAATTAAATTATTCAGTGCATATATTGATTATATCTTGCCTATGGGCTTTGACTAGTGGCTAGCACTAATTCACATTTACTTTGAAACCAAAAGCTGAGGAAATAAGAATCATATTGAACTAACAGCTTAACATTGGAACTCATAACTTTGCTTTAATTTTTTACAAAACTTGTCTGAAAACATTTAGTAAATATCCTGGTTTATGCTGGTTTTCAGCCTTATGTTTTGAAGATGGAATTTAAAAGACATAAAATTAACATCAGATGGCCAGGGATATAGCTCAGCAATAAAGCACCTGCCTGGCAAGTATGAGGTCCTGAGTTTGATTCCTAGTACCTAAAATAAAATAACCAGAAGAAAAGCAATACAGGGGTAGAACACTAGCTTGCCATTGTGTTCCTATTGTTAACTATTGATTGAACTCTCATAGTACGTCCAAGAAAACAGAGTTTCTGGGAATGTATAGAATTCATCTCCATTCAAACATGTGTGTAAAAGAAGGAAAATACTAATTGTAATATTTGTATCAATGTTATTAACCCTCTGTACTGTCAGCATCAAAATAGGTAATAAGATCAACTCCTACCTTCTAAATTATAATAAACTTGGCGTTTGTTGATTGCTTTCTCTCCCCCTCCTCTCTCTCCTAACTGTGTATGTGTTTGTGTGTGTCCTCCTTTCCATCTTTACTTCTCTCCCTCTTTTTCTTACCTTCAGATGAAAAACAGTGTGTTAATCTTATCCTTAAGACTTAGTAGTCTTTTACTGTGCATTGAAACAACTTTCCTGTCTTATTATTTTTCTACTGGTTCCTGCCTTATCTACATAAAGTTTCTAATATATGGCCTTGGGTATGCGTGTGCTCTTGATACATTATACAATGTATGCAACAGTCATTAAGATTCTAGAAGGTACTTTGTTTATCCTACAGCCCTGGCTCATAGCAGCTAAATGGCTATGTAATCTTGGGAAAGCTGCTTAACATCTCTGCTATTCATTTTTTCCAGGGATAGTTTGAAGATTTAATGGGTTAATACACACAATGTCAGTAGAAAGTCATTAGACACACAGTAATTCCTCAGTAAAATGCTGGCTGCTTGTATATATGTGTTTTTAAACTATTTTATTATATTTCTTGGTTTATCACTACAACGTTTTATATGCAAAATCCAGTCATGATGTTGGAGCACATTTTATTTGGATTGACCTCTTAGCTTGTGACATAGTACTCATCTATTGTTATTTTACATTTGTAATTGACACCTAGGTTGCCTCTATCTCAAGTAAGAAAATTACTAATATGTCCACTGGGATTACATTCTGTTAAAACTAAGATAAACTAAATGGCAATTTGTTTTCTTACATAATATAAAGTCTATAGACACATTGCTTCATCTTAAAAGTCCACCAAAAAGACAGTTAGTATTAACCTCAAAATTCAATAATGCAACAAGACACAAAATCAACACACAAAAATTATTATCATTCTTATGCACTAGCAAAGAACCCACTGCAAAAAGAAATTGGGTAAATACCATTAACAATAGCACCAAGAAAAATTAAATGCTTAGGAAGGAACTTATGTAAGGAAATGAAAATCTCTTACAAGAAAAACTAGTCTTCTGAAAAAGGAAATTGAAGGAGACATCAGAAAATGAAACAATATACTTTACTCCTGAATAGGCAGAACTGATACATCAAAATAGTAAGCTTTCCAAAACTGGTATAAAGATTTATCACAATCCCAATGAAAATTCCAATGACATTCCTCACAGACTGAGAGAAAATAATCGTACAATTCACATGGAACCTTAGGACACTAAAAATAGCACAAACAAAACTGGCTAACAAGAACAAAGTGGGAGGTATCATTAACTTGAACTTTCAGATGTATGTCCAAGCTTCAGTGATGAAAACAGCATGATATTGACACAAATGCTGACATGGGGGTCCGTGGAACAGAATAGGGGAAGCAGAAACAACCACAGACACATACAGTTAATTGATCTTTGACAAAGTGACCAAAAATGCACCAAAGAAAAGAGCCTCTTCGATATTTGGAGTTGGGAAGAGTGGCTGACCACATGCATAGGTTTAAATCTAGACCCATATGTCTCATCATATACTGGATTAAATAAAAATGGACAAAGGATATAAATGCTAAAACAGAAATGT
>PVJX010006979.1:49987-74004 GCA_004027295.1 Dolichotis patagonum
AAAAAAGCAATTGAAATGAATAGAAACTTCACAGAAGAAGTAAAAAAGGTTAGTAAATACTTGAAGAAATGTTCAACAAGGCTTGCCATTATAGAATTGGAAATTAAAACAACACTGAGATTCCATCTTATTCTAGAAACTATAGCAATCATCAAGACATCATATCACCAAAGCCGGCCAGGTTGTCAGGGGGAAAAAGGAACACTTCTCCACTGTTGCTGGGAGTGCAGACTGGTGCAACCACTGTGGAAATCAATGTGGAGACTCCTCAACAAACCACACACTACAAATTCCATTTAATCCAGCTCTTGTCCTTCTAGATAACTTCCCTAAAGAGTTAAATATACCATATCACAGTGATGCATATATACCCATGTTCACAGCAGCAAAATTCATAATAATTCTGTTTTGGAAGTGTTTATAGGTACATCAGATGAATAGATACAAAAGTGTATTATATTACAAACAATGAAATATTTCCATCCCATAAAGAAAGATAAAATTGAATCCTTTATGGGAAAATGGATGCATCTTGAGACTATAATAATAGATGAAATAAATCAGACACACAGGCATTAATATTGCATAGCTTCTCTTGTATGAGAGACTGAAATAATGAATAAAGGAAAAAACAAAAGAAAGGTAATAGGAGTAAGGAGATAGATTTTTTTCAAGTTGGGAGGTGATCAAGAGATGGAGGGAGGGAAGAGTGAGGGTATGAAAAAAGGTATTAAGGCAAATTATGTATGTGTACCACCTCCACACAAGAAATGAAAATGTTTTGCGCTGCAAACATGAATTAAAAATTAAACAAAAAATAAAATGCTCTTCGCCTGTGGTTCACAGAATTATAGTTTTTTGAACCCTTCCCACGGCGTCCCTGCAGTGCATCCCCCAACCTCCTGTCCAAGTTACAGCACAAGGCATAAAAGGAAAGAAAGAGCAGGAGACAAAGTAGAGGAGTTCATAGCAGGGATCTGGGATGATCATCTTCTCTCTAGGAAGAAGAGGACTGGACTCACCAGGTAGCTAGCCCTTTATTAGCTAGTGCCAGGGAGGAGGTAGGGTGCTTTACATAGAAAAGCATAGAGATGTAGAGGTTGTGACTGAATGGGCAAGTTTAACATCATAAAGGAAACAAACCAAGATCCATCCTCACATATGGCTGTCAATCTCAGGGTCCTAGAGGAAAAGGACTTCCGCATTGCAAAACCAGCACACAAGGCAGCCAGGGTAAGGAGAGCCTAGGACAGATGTTATGTCCATTTGTAATGTTGGTCCCCCAAATTATAATAGTTTTCTGTTGGCTTATTTAGTACTTGCTACACATACACATATATGTATATATAGGCAGACTTGTATACATTATTTTTTATGTACAGATAGGTAGAGTTGTAAAAATTATTTTTATGGTTTATCTATGGTTTAGACATATTTTTTATAAATATAGTATAGCTAAAACTCTAAATGTACTATAGGTAGTCTTGTATATATTATTTTTTATAGTTTACCTATGGTTTAGACATATTTTTTACATATAGAATACAGTTAAAATTCTAAATTATAACCTACAATGCCCATCAACTGATGAATAGATAAATATCTGTGTTTTTTGTACTATTCAGTAGTACTCTGCCATACAGAAGGCTATTGCCTAATAAGAAGTATTTCTATTATCTTAGCCAATATTTTATATATGTATTTAAATGTTTTTATTATTTTTTTACCTTTTTGGCCTATCATTTTAATTTTATTTTTCCCTACAGATGGAATTCTGAGAGTTACACAGCCTTCTTACATGTGTTTAACATTTGTAGTTCCTATAAACATAAAACCATGGGCAAATTATATTTCAGTATTTATTTAAATATTAGTACATGTTTGTAGCATAAAACATTTACATTCCTTGTGTGGAGCTGACATATGTACATAATATATGTATTTATTCTTTGCTTCGCTAATGTGTAATCATTTATTTATTTTCTGTTTTTTTAAAGAGGAAAAAGCACAGAAAAATAAATAAGCAAGCAAACAAAAAACAACAACAACAAAAGCAAAATGACAACAGCAACCACAAAAGAAAACAATACAATACAGGATTTCAGAACAAAATGATAGGAATTTAACAATGGTTATTATATTACATATTATTATGTTCAAGATAGTTGCTTGGCTTACCAGACACAGGCATGCAAAATTGAATAAACATTATGAGTACTAACTGTTCCTTTCTATGAACTGTTAGTGGTACAATTATCTTTGCTGCCTTTTGTTTATGTATATATAAATTTTTTTTGTTTCCTTTTCCCTTCCTTCTTTTCTTTTTTCTCCCATCCTATTTGTTACTTCCCTTTGAGTAGTTTCTTTACCTTTCACTATACCTATTGTAACTTTTGGATCTTATCTACTGTTTCAGTTTGTTACAATATGATATTTACCCAGGTAAGACTAATATATTTCCATTTTTAGTAAGATCTCTAGTTGCATCCATTTACCTATAAAAGCCTCAAGTTTGTCCTTCTTTTTAGCTGAGTAATACTCTACTGTATACAAATACAACATCTTCTTTATCCATTCCTCAGTTAGATGGGTATTTGGGTTGTTTCCAAGATGTGGTTATTACAAATTGTGCTGCTATGAACATAGGCACACATAAACCATTGTGGTATGATGTTTTCAATACTTCAAGGAAAATATCCAGAAGAGGAATAACTGTGTCACATGGGACCCCTAGCCATAGTTTCTTGAGGAATCTCTTTACTGATTTCCACAAGAGCTATATGAGTCTACACTCTCACCACCAATGGAGAAGAGGAATTCAGAAAATGAAACATATCCTTTGCTCATGATGAAGAAGCAACAACATTGTGAAAATGGCCAATCTCCCAATACTGTTTTATAGATTTAATTGAATCCCTATCAAAATACCATTAGCATACCTCTCAGATCTAGAGGAAACATTCCTAACATTCTCTTGGAACCAAAAGAGACCTAGCATAGCAAAGGTGATCCTGAGCAACAAAGACAAGGCAGGAAGCATCAGAATCCCAGATTTGAAAATATAATGCAAAGCTGCTATAATACAATTGGCATGTTACTAGCAAATAAAACAGACTGAGGATCAATAGAACAAAATAGAAGATGCAGACTCCATCACAAAAACACTCAACCACCTTATCTTTGACAAAGGGCCAAATATGTTCATTGGAAGAAAGATAACCTCTTTAATAAGCAGTGCTGGAAACACTGGCTTTCTACATGCCAAAGACTTAAACTAGACCCATAACTATCAGCATGCACTAATTTGAAGTCAAAATGGATCAAAGATCTAAATATTGAGATAGAAACATTAAATCTACTAGAAGAAAAATTAGAAATCTCAAGGACATAGGGTCAAGCAGAGAGTTCATAAACAAAAACCAAACTGCATGGGAAAGTGCTTCAAAGAATCAACAACTGAGATCTCATCTTATTAAAAGGTTTTGAACATCGAAAAAAATCACCAAGAGAACAAAAAGAAGACCCACAATTAGGAAAAACATTTTTGTCAGTTGTCTCTCACACAAAGGACTTTTATTTAGAAAATAGAAAGAATTGAAAAATATCAGTTCCCTCAAATTCAAAGATGTACTCCAAAAATGAGCATCTGAGATGAATACACAATCATCAGATGAAGAAATAAAAATGGTGAATAATTATATAAAAAATGTTCAGCGTTATTGGTCATTTGAGAAATGTAAATTAAAACAGCATTGGGATTCCCTACCACGCCAGGAAGAATGGCTGACATCAAGAAATCAACCAAATGTGAACAGTGGCGGGGCTTTGGGGAAAATGGAACCCTCTCCACAATGTATCTTAAGTCCTTTCTCATCAGCTTTCTCTCCACTCCCTCCATCTTATGATCCCCTTCCCATTTAAGAGTTTAGGACTCGTGTTTAAATTCTCTAAATTGATCATTGCCACATTGAAAAAGTATGAAAAATGTCCTTTGGAACATTTTACTCAAATCTTCATTTTCCTTTGTTTGCTCGTGCTTCATTTTTTCTTACACTTTATTCCAATCTGATTGCAATAAAGTATTTGTATTTTAAGTCCACAAATCAAGAACAATGCTATTCAGGCAGCTAGTGTTATAGGCAATTTATCTGTGTTCTTAATGATTTGTTTGCTCATTTTTTCCTATTTCAGTATTTTCTTTTTTGTTTATCTTCTAGTAGAAATATCCAATGCTATTTGGCTATTTTGAAAACTATAGATCCTTTTCTGATATTTTAAAGGATTTTTTTTATTTTTCCATATACTTTTAACCTTATTAATAGCTCCACATGCTTGTTATCCCTCATCGGTTTTTTCCAACACCTTTCAAAGTGTCTTGCATTTAATAGGAGTTCAGCATTTTGGAATTGTATCTACATGATAGAAATTGTATTTGTGGAATATTTCTGATAGTATCTGAATTAGTATATGGCAAATTATTTCTGTGTAGTTTGTAATGAAACAGCACAATACGAAGAGGAAATTTGACAAGTACTAGTTACAAATTCTAATAGCCTTGCATCATAGTCCAGTGAAGCATCTTGGTAAATCTGTGTTGCCAAAACATTCACTATATCTGTATCCAATGGTTTTATCTACATGGCACACTTCTCAAGCTTTTCACTGTATTGAATTAGATACCAAGTGATCAAAGAAACAAAAGGAAAAAATAAGGCAAGCACATCTTGATTACAGACACAGGCACCTTCTACTGCAGCAAAGAAGAGAAAATACACTCTTGTGAATTTAATCAGTGTGCCTTGCTCATGTAATGAAATCCACTGAATAGTTTTTTGAAAATTCCTGAAAAGAATGGATTAAATAAAATCAATGGAGAATATGAAAGATCCCTATTAGACACTAGTTGGAGATTAAAGGAAATTGGAAAAAATAGCATGATAGATTGTTGAATGCTCGGGAATCTGCACTGAGACCCAAGCATATTACAGTGTGATGGTTTCTCTCCATCTGTCTGTCTCTCTATCTCTCTCTGTCTCTGTCTCCTCTTCCCTCTCTCTCTCCCTCACTCCTCTCACTTTTTTCCCTCTCTCCTTACTTCTTATGTTTTTCAATCTAAAATTTTTAATAGGGAATCAATAATTTATGCCACAATATAGCTCACTGGCACAGCAGCTGCCTGGGAAGCTCAAGGTTGTGAGTTCGATCCCCAGTAGAAAACAAAAAATCCAGTCACAGAAAGATTAAGACTGAAAGATCCTATGGAATTACAAAAGTATTTGCTGAAATGAGAAGTATTTATTCCCACCCCTGCTCACTTCCGGGATCCTTTGAATGAAGACTCACATTCTCCACAGTCCAATAGATAGGGACTTACATGGAAACCACTTCCTCCTTGGAAGCCATTTAAGTGCCCTGGTCAGGGTGTTTCCCTCATCCTATATTTTCAGAGGATTGCCGATTCCTATTTAGGTTTGACAAGGAGAAGCCTCGGTGTTTCCATTTAGTACAGTATCACCTAGGTAATACCGGTTAATTATCAAAAGAATATTAGGAAGAAAAGTATCCCAATGATTAATCTCCATAAGCAAATGGAAAATCAGGTTCAGAAAGTCTAAGTCAGTTTTCAAAGTCACCATCTGGTCACCCAAATGAGACTGCAAAGTTCTTGCTCTTAATGCTGAGATACCTACTTCTCGTCTCAGAATCAGCTGTTTGGCATGTAAATAGCACTTTAAATGGTAAGTGGTGTTAGTTATCTTAATGGAAGCATATCAAGTAAATTTTCTATTTAATATTTGTAAGCTTTCCTATGAGTGGCTCCATGATTTAGGTATCCCATTGTGACAGTTATGCTTGACTGTGTCTACTGGATCCATTTGGGAGCCATCTAGGATTTACTGAAACCCATTCCTGGATTCCTCTGGGTGGATCATGGAGAGGTGACCATAGGGACTACATCTGGTCCCTGGTCCCTCCTCTTTAGTAGTGCTGCCCTGCTCTGATTCACAGCCACAGTGAATTACTAGACATCTCTGGTCCACTATGCCCTTCCTCCAAAATGTTCCTGCCATAGAGCCAGCTGACCATGACAAGTCCCATAAAACTATGAGACACAAAAATTTCTCCTTTAATTTTCGCCTTTTGGCTATTCTGGCCAGCAAGAGGAAAGCTGACTCATACACTCACCCCGCTGTTGAAAAGATAATAACGCAACTCACTTCAGCAAATGAATGAATGTAAAACATTTTTCTTTTATTATGTGATCACAAACTCCAACCAATTCATCATGATGCTACTTATAGTTTTATTTAGATGGAAAATCCAGTTCGAAGGCCAACAATCATATCACTTCGAAATGTTTTCTGAGGGTATTCTGCCATATGTTTCAGTGTTATCCTCACTGCAAGGACATCTTTTCACAGAAAATAAAGGCTAAGCACACACTGATTGTAAAATATTCTCAGTCATGCTGCCTGGCTTCCCTATTGGCATACAAGGCTGATGAAATTGTTATAAAACAGAGTGATACTGTAGCCATTCTAGAATTCTCCTTTTCATATACTACATCAAGTTCATTAGTGTTTACATTCTACTTATTTCCTAATCCATTCTCCTGTTTACCCGGCTTCTAAGGCCCTGACTTCAGTTTTTTAACCAGTTTCCTGTGCTGCCAAGATAGCTGGCTGAGTGCTTGCTTGACTTTCAGGCTTGCATGCACCCCTATTGCCTAATCTCTGCAGTGTGCCCCCAAAGCGTTTAGAACAACAGACATGATTTATTTTGTCTCCTATGAGAAAAAATACTAAGTTCTCATAAAAATACATCCAGATTCTTGAGCATGGCCTGAAAGACTCTTTATGTCCCCATACCTTCATATAGTTAATTGCTTCTCCATACCCACTATATGGAATGTCATTGTCAACTTTTCTCCCTGAGAGACTGTTGGAACTTCATTTTCCCCTTTTATTTATTAAATTGTGGTATTGGGGATTGAATCCAAAGACTCATACAAGGTAAGCAAATGCTACACCACTAAATGCCATGCCCTCATGGGCACGGTAAGCCCCGCAATGCCTCATGCGCTGGGGAGATTATGGGAACCTTGTCTTCTCTGCATTTGCACCTACCAACAATGGACGGAAATTTCTGAAAATGTGAGTCAAAATAAATTTCTCCTTTAGGTTGAAAGCTCTAGGTATTTTCCTGTAGAGATAGTGATTAATATATAGTCAGTTTATATATTTATGTATACTTTATGACAAGCTCTTATTAAGTTATGTAAACTGATCATGAACTCGCAATCCTCCTGCCTCAGCATCGTTTGGGCTGGGATCCCAAGCATGCACCACCATGCCAGAATAGGAGTATACCATCCTCTTTGTTTTCTTTTGCCTCTTTTCTAATTTTCCCAAATTGCATTCCTGTATTGTTTATAACATGCTTTATAGCTGAACTATTGCTGTAAGATTGTACTATTGGGTAACACTTAGCTCACTGAAAGGATTGTCTGTTCAGAGAACTGTGCATTCTTTGAGGATGCGTTATTCATCTTAGTGGATTGGTCACTAGGTCCTTATCTCAACTTTCTGTCAATAGAAACTCTTCAATTGCTTCAGGGACATGACCACAGATAAGAACCTGATTGAGTTGTACAAATGAAGAACCTGAACATTCTTTTGAGTGAAAGTACCCAGATTCCCCTAGGATGAAGGGCGCTTGGCTCATATCGGAACTTGGAGTGGGTGGGAAGTGTTATTCCTAACAGTCTGAGTACAATAAGAGGCAGACCATGGGGTCAAACTTATCGTATGTTCTCATGTTTTTCAGAGCATGCGTCCTATGTACTGCTGGGGTGGGGATTTCAGCATCATAATGAGCATCCTTCTTCAGGAAAGATGACGTACTACATGGCTCTGTATTGGTTTCAGCTGGATTAACAGTGCTGTGATCAGCACCTTGTGTTCTAGCATTCTGTTAAGGCTGTGTTCATTGGGTGAAGCTAACTAAATCCACATTACGAGGTTAGTGAAGTGGAAATCACTAGATTATAAGGTATGTGTAATGACATTAGGCTCTTGGGTTTCCACTTCTTCTGTATGTTCTTCTAGAGTCTAATACAAAGTCACAGGAATTAGTGAACCACTACTATTATTATTGAGTTTCAGTATAAATGGAGCATAACACAACATTTTGAATATTCACACTCATGAAAACACTGCAATCATTTCTAGATTGAACTGTAACTCTATTATTTCCTTCATTTCTACTTTCCATGTTATTTTCATTGCCATTTCTTCAAATAAATAATTTATCATCACTCACTTGAGGTATTAAAATAACTTTAAATGGATCTTTAAATTTTATCAAGTTTCTTCCTCTTCCCCCAAACCATCTTCCACTTTTATCTGAGTGATATCAAAACATTATGTTAAGCATCTGTTTCCAGTTTTCACACACATACTAACTCCTCATCAGCTTTTGGGTAAAGTTGAAATATCTTAGCTTAATATCAAGGGTTCTTCATGACTTTGGCATAGCATACATTCCCTAATCATTTACAGGTCTCTTGAATGTGCTATAGTCATGGCTCTGACTAGCATCCATGCGCCCTTCTTTCCCTTGGGTGTCTATTACTGTAGTACCGATTGCCTTGGTAACAGTTTATGTCAATATCCCGTACAAATGCCGTTTCTTCTCTCACACTCTTTGCTCACCTCTGTGCAACTCACTCCATTCAAAAATAGTGAATTGTTCCCATATTTGATATATACAACTATTTTAATTACATTATATTATCAGTATTTGTTTATGTATGTGCCATTCTCAGTGAACTTTAACATTCTCAAATAAGATGGGGATATGGATAATCTATATCTGTTTGACACAGCCAATTTTAGTGTACAGAACACAATTTGTAATCAGGTTGTCCCATTCTGTGTGGATGTAAAATATCAAATTCTGACAGTTGGAAATTACAGGATGTGTGCATGCATGTGTGTATGTGTATGTGTGTGTGTGTATGTAGGATTTTGTATATTTGAAAACTCATAGATAGAAGCTATGTGTTTGAAAACCGAGTAAAATTAGTAGTTAAATATTTGAAGTATACAAATATCTTCCAATTTTGCTCAGAATTTTTGTTGTTTTTATTAACGTTATGTGAATAATTTTCTCTCTATATATCTAGTATAGATAATCTGTTTCATCACAAGGAAATAATTTTGTGGTAGCAGAATGATTTTACATGAAATAAATGTTCAATTTATAAGTTGACATTTTAATCCTGAACACATTGCATATCCCAAAACATTTCTGTCCTTTGGTTTTAAACTTGGAGAAGATGATAAACAATAAATATCACTAATAAAATTTTAATCCTAGATTCATTCAATCAGTGTTGTATCAAACAACTGCTAGTACTCAGCTAGGTTTTGTAATATCATGTAAATAAAACAAACTTGGGCTCTTAACCTATAGAATATAGTCGAATAACGAAAAAATTAGCTACCAACTGCAAAAAAACTATTCTTTATGACTCTATTTTTGGTCATAAATACTTTTACATAAATAAGGCTTTTATTCTTTTGACAATTATTTAACGAATGACTACCACATACCAGCACTTTCTTAACTGCAGTGGATATAATGTTAAAGTAAAACTTGTTAATGAAATAATCATGCAAGCATAATAAATACTAAAATAATACAGCCCTGTCAACACAGAGTATTTCTTTTTTAAAAGACAATGTCAAAAAAAGCAAGATTACAAAACACTGGGCTACTTTAACATTGACTAATAATGAAATATTTGAAAATACGTTCTTAATGAGGGTGAGTTTTTTCTTTTATTAATTAATATGCGTAGGCATTGCTTAACTCCATCAAAATCCTATGTGCTTCAAAATCAATTTCCCAATTAAAAGTTTCTTTCCATCTGTTTGCAGAATTTAGGCCGCTATTTGATAGAAAGCAATCTTATCAGATTAAACTATGGTATAAACAAATCAATTGTTAGTTTTCCAGAGATAATTTTATACTAAGTGATTAATTTATATTTTCAAATTACTACATCTCTGATGAGTGTGAGTTTGGCTAGGAACATTTTGAGAGTCAGGAAACATTCTGAGAATCCCTGAACCATGGCCAGAAGGCAATCTAATTCACCATGTGCACTGGGGTTGTACACTAGAGGAGCAGCGCTTTCAAAGAAAGAGGCTTCAATCCAAAAATAGTGTACACATTTGTTTTTGAAAAATTACTTCCAGGGTATTCTAGTTTCAGCCAACCACCCATGTCTGCCTTCATAGTTTTGCACAATCAGAATTAATGCTCCCAGCAGTGACCTTGAAACATTGCAGTACCCACAAATAAAAACACAGTCATTATTCTGAAGCACTATTAAACCATTTCTGAATGGTTATCAGTGACAATAGCTGAAGTGCTGATGAATTTTAAAGTGACTCTCAGCTAACTGAAAAAAACAGCCAAACATCTGACTCCCTGAACAGCCTACATAGTTGGGGGCTTATGGTACATTAACATAAACTTTAGATAATTATTTCCCCCATCTGTTGCCCTGTTTTAAAACCCCCAGCAAAAGACAGTGTAGTAGCTTTTAAAATGTTCCTTTAATTTTATCCTATTTCAGAATCTCTTATGTAAATTGTTTTTGCTAATATCGTTGTCTTAAATAGTGTTATTGTGTGCCATTTTTTTCATTCAAACATATCACATTTTATTTCGTGTTCATTTATTTTCAAAAGGGTAGTTCTCCAAATCATTTCAGAACTGATTAATTCAGATCTTCAATTAAAATATTGATATTATTTGGTATTAAATGTGATTCATTCATTCTGGTTAATTTTAAAAAGTCAAGCTAGAGTGAATAATTCTCATAGAAATTAAAGAACAGTGTTCAGTACCTTAACGACTTAGAATGCCTCACACTTTCAAAGTGAATCTGGTTCACTCTGTCTGCCAAGAAGATGCTTGGTTATGAAACAAGCCACAACAGAAGATAGGATTTGATATGTGCTTTAAGCATATATTAAAGAAATTGTTTTACCTTCAGTGATAAATATTTTGGCATAAAACTTTTTAACTATATTCTCTTCTTAAAAATATTTTTCTGCCTGGCAAGCAAGAGGTCCTGAGTTTGATTCTTGGTACCAAAGAAAAAATCTTTTTATTAGTACACTTTTCAGTATTTGAAATTTACAATTATGTTGGTGTGGATACATGTACACAAATAAGCTTCATTCATTTTTCAATCCCCTTCCTTTTTCTTCCAACCTATCTCCCCTCCACTAAGCCCTCTTTCCCTATTTTTGTGCTTGTGATTATTATTAATATCAATTGTTATTAGTAATCCAATCTCACATTTATGAAATATAATGTTTACATTCATTGAGTTTATTAGGTTTCTGTACGTGATAGTCCTTTTTCTACTTATTTCTCCTTCCCCTCTCCTTCTCTTCTGACCCATGTTCTCTTGGATTCCTTCTCATTTGCAAGAACTCTAACCTCTTGTTACTTTCTGTCTATCCTTTATTGTTCTTTTTGTTTGTTTTATATCTTACTCAAAGGTACTATGCCTTATTTGAGATACTATGCAGGGTTTAAGCTTCTGTGTCAAATTAATTTCACTCAATATTGTATTTTCCAGGTGCATCTGAACTCAAGACATGAACATAATAAGCAACATAATAACAAGCAACAAAATTGAGAGAGTAATAAACAATGTAGCAACTAAAAAAAGCTCAGGACCTGATGGATTGACTGCTGAATTCCACAAAACATTTAAGGATGTTATATCACTTAAACTCCTCAAGCTTTTCAAAGAATTTGAAAGGTTTGAGACACTTCCAACTTCATTTATGGAAGCCAGCATCACTTTGATTCCACAACCAGATAATGACACAACTAAAACAAACAAACAAACAAAACCCTGAATGCCAATCCCCCTAATGAACTTAGATACAAAAAACCTCAACAAGATATTAGCAAGTAGAAAGCAGCTCATCCTCAAAAAGATCACACATTCTTACCAAGGTTTCATCCCACAGATGCAATGGTGGCTCAACATACATAAATCAATAAATGTAACATATCACAAGAGCAGAAGCAAGGTTAAAATCCACATGGTCATATCAATAGATGCAGGAAATTCGTAAGAATTAATGGACACAGTCTAATTTTATCACACCCTGAAATTTTTGTCCCAGTTAATTAAAAAATGGGGATTTTCTATCTGGTACCCATGAATTCTGCTTAAGCCTTCGTTCTTAATATTTATTAATGATTACATAATTGGACATACCATGAATGTATAGGCTCAATACTTTTTACTGATTCCCCTTGCACAGCTTAAAGAATTTGAGAGAATTGGTTAGCTCATGATATCAATTTGAGTATATGAAAGCCTCACATATAAATTATGCATTATCTATGTCACATCAAAATATTTTTACAAATTCTTTTAATATGTATCTATTGTTACACTGACAAATAAAATTCAGTGGCTAAAATAATGACTCAACTTATAAAACTTTTATTTTTGTTATGCAATATGTAACATTTTTAGATACTAGAAAATGTTATAAGGATGAAAAATTTAATACTGTTTTACATTGTGCAAAGACTGTTCTTGTTTTAAGGCATTTTTGTTTAATTCTTTAATATTGTAAGTAATATCTTAATTATTCTTGCTCTCTGATTTATACTTTTATTGTTAGTAAAAAAAATGAACACTCCTTCCTTTGAAGGCATTGCAGATGAAATGAGGGTTATTCAGTCCTAGATCCAACCCTCAAGAACTGCAAGGGAAAGAAACAGAGGATGATGGATTTAAACAGGTCTGAAGTTGGACTATGGATTCCATGAATTATTAGATGATGGAATTGGGTAGTTAACATCTAGGAAACACTTGGTTGCTCCCTTATAAAATAGTAATACTATCTCTTACCTCACATGGACAAGGTCAAAAATAAATTGAATTCTGATTATGAAGCAGATACACTTCTACACAATAAATGCATAATAGAAAACCATTTGCCACTGCCCTACCTCCTCTCCTCTTCCTTTTTCCTCTTCTTCCTCCATCCTCTTCCTCTTCTTCTTTCTCCTTAGTCTTCCCTTTCTTTCTTCCTGCTTCTTCTTTCTCTTCCCTTTCCTCTTTCCCTGCTCTTCCTCTTTCATCTCCTTCTCCTTCTTATTCTATAGTAGGATAAAAATAAAAGGAATGCGAGAGAAGTGAATATGAATAAAAGATTTGAAAAAAACTTTCCCACTGAGATGGATTATCAAAATTGTGAAGAGTCTGAACTTGAAGATTTATCCTCAGCCCTGTTTTATGTATGTATGTATGTATGTATATTTAGCTTTTGTATTTTGAGGCAAGGTCTCACTGTGTTGCTCAGGCAGGTCCCCATCTTGTGATCCACCTGCCTCAGCCTCCTAGAGTTCTCAGCTCACAGGCATTCAGCTGACTTTGAACCTTTTGACACAAGAGGAAAAGATATTATAGATGAAAGGAACACTGGGCAAAAATGCTAACCACAGATGACTCAAATTTTGCTTAGAAATAGTGTAAATATCATTTCAATGCAAATTAAAATTCATTTTCATTGCAAAAAATAACTTTTCTGCATAATTTATGGGGGAAGAGATTTACAGAAAATCATTTCCTTTCCCATTGACCTAAGGTGGGAAACTCAGGAGAGAAAAATCCGTTACTTAAAACAAACTTATTTGCCTCAGTCATAGTCAGAAAGGAAGTCTCCATACCTGCAGGGAATGGGCATAAGAGGAGAAGGAAGGTCCAGTCAAATTTTGCTGCCATCTGCTATTGGAAAAAGGTAAAAATTGTCAAATCTTAATCACCATTGCCATTTTGGGACTTGAAACATTGCAATGACAATAAATAGTTACATTTCTAAGTATCACCAAGAAAGCAAAAGTTATCCCCATTCTGCCTCTGTTTTAATCTTGAGAACTGTAAATAAACTTTTGTGGTTAATGTAACTATTTCTTTGAAAAATGGCATTCACTTGGGCATGAGCCTTTGGCAAAATAAAAGAGCTTGGCCCAAATGGTTCTTTCATAGTCCCTCATTCTGATTTTCCCCAATTACTAAAGTGGGACATGCATGTTCTTTCGTCAATTCATTACCATACTTTATATCATGCTCTACCAGTAGGTACTAGTTAAGCTATTAGCTTCAAAGGCGTGTGAAGTGCAAGAAACATAATATAACATTCTTGCTAATGATTTCAGAAATGAAACCTTGGAGTTCAGAAATAAGCATAATATTATCACAGTGATAGTCAAAATAATGTAGGGTATTTTAAAAAATTGCTCATGCAGAAAGATGCTAAGGTGGAAAAAATACCCAATTAATTAGAAAATGAAACAAATGTAGCCAATTATCTGACTGGACCACAAATGTATTTCCTTTCATTTCACTGTCAAAAATACTTTTTTCCCCCCAGAGGAATATGTTTACCTCCACGATTTCCTCTATAACACGTATACATCTGGATTTTGACACTTTTTCAACCTTCATAGACTTTCTAAAGCAACAGCGATATTTGAATTGCTATTCCCCATTGAGAATTGAAATAAACTTTATTCAAGGCCCCTGGTGGAGCTAATATGATTATTTTCTTTTCTTTTTCTCTTAGCGAGAGTAAATTGCTGGGTTTATAACTTTGAATCCAGTGTCAATTTCTGGCCCAATAGATAATGCTTTGTCTAGTTCTTTTGCTAAGCCTGTTTCAGACTGCTTCAGTGCCTCAAATGACTTCTGTAAATCTTGCTAGAGCTTTGCAGAACTGAGCCAAATTCCACAAGAAAAGTGGGTATTGAATAATTCTGATTGTTTTACCTTTTCAATACAAGCCTAATGTTATTACTTCATAGATATTTTAATTGTGGAGTGGATTTTGTCTTTTCTTTTTATAACTTGTAATGTACTTCAAACATGCATAAAAGTACAGAGAGTAGTACTACAAGCACCCCTTTAATTCATTCAAATGAAAACATTTTGATATATTTGAGCCAGATTTTCCTACTAAAGTAAAACACTGCAGAAGAAAAGATTAATTCTAATTAAATTCTAATTTTATATTAAATCCCTCATTTTATTCACAGGAACATAAGAAGTTTACTGATAATATTAATATTTACATTGAGCTTAAATGAATTCAGGCATTTCTAGTTGCTTTACATGGGTTCACTCACTGAATTCTCAAATCCCCACTTTTAGATTCATGGTACAAATGTGGAATCTAATACACAGAAAGCTAATAGCTTTAACCGTACTCATTCAGCTACCATAGTAGGCAATAACATTAGAATTTTTACTCGATCCTTAAGCATCACGTATCACCACCTCTCAGAACTAATTTATATATTATTCTAACATTATTCTAAGCCTCTTTTGCTGTAAGGTTGCTTGTATCTTTCAATACTTTTGTATATATGCATGGATTTCTCCATTTTCTGTTATCTTGAGCTACCTGAAGCTAAGTACTTTGTACATTTACTTAGCTCACAGTATTGGTCCCTGAAATCTCAATATCTGGCAGCTTCCTCTGTTCAGCCTCTGGAGAGAAACCTCTCTAATCTCCAATCGCAAGAGAATAGAAAAACAGAAAGGGAAACAGCTGCCTGCCTAAGTAGACCACATCTGTCCACAGGACCAAAGAGATGGGGGTGTGGCCAAATCTGCCCTATGATAACTGCTAGCTCTTGCAGGAAGGAACACATTCCAGACTGGCATTAGATTCTCCTGAAGCCACACCCCAAATGACCCAATTACCTTCCACAAGACTCAACTTATTAAATTTCTACCACCTCCCAACACTGACACACTGGGGACTGAGCTTCCAACACATGGCATTTTCCCAGTAAAAACCATATTCAAGCCATGATATGTCTATCTATGCATAGGTGCAACACGTACGCTAGTGTATTCATTTACTAAGGCTGCCATAACTAAATAAGAGACAGGATTATCATTCATTAGAAATCTATTTTCTTAGAGTTGTGGAGACCAGAAGTCAGAACAAGTCATCCACAATTCGTTTTCTAAGACTCCTCACCTTGTCTTCCAGATGGTAGTCTTCGCAATGTGCTGTCACATGGTCTTTCCCATGCTCACGCTTGCCTGGTGTGATTCTGTACAGTGCCTATCCTCTTTTTAAAAGCCTGCTGGTTATACTGAATAAGGGTCCACTCTCATGCCCTTATTTTTACTCATTCGTCTTTTTAAAGCACTTATGTTATCACATTCTAAGGCCATGGGTGTAAGGGCTTCACACATGGATTGTGATGGGACATGCATCATTCAAAAAATAATAAGTTATGATATAATTTTTGTTTGCTTTTCATGGGGGGATTGGGGGTAAATATATCCAGGTAGTGGAATTGCTCACAAGGAATATATGTATTTATTTTTATTGGGCACTGAGTAATTGTTATTCAGATCATCTCCACAAGTTTCTTAATCCATTATGAGTCAGAGAATCTATTTTGTCCATAATTTCCCACAAAATTTTTAGTGTTTTTTGGATCCAAAATGTCCCCAGAAATTTCATATACTCATAGATATGCTTTTGAACGGTGATTAGACAGGGAAACAGTAGTTTCACCAATGGATTAAGCTACTAATAATTTCATATCTAAAGGAGCTATTAAGAGACAGAGCCCAGCTAGAGGAGATGGGCACCGTGTGAGTGTCTTTGAGGGGTCCATCCTTCGTGGGGGTGGGGACCTTGTCCTGCTCTCTCTGCTTCCTAGTGCTCGTGGGGTGAGCTTTTTCCTGCAATATCTTTTTACAGATAAGTTTCTGCCATAGAACTGGCCAATGATGAACTGAAATAAATGAAGGGTAGTTTCTTTAGAAATGTCTTTCATATCACAAGTATTCCACGTTCTTCTTGGCTGGAACAAACAAATGGATGAAACATGCCACCAACATTGCTAAAACTTATTTGAGAAGTGTGAAGTGAATGAGTATAGAAGAAACCAGTTCTGTAGGGTGAACTTGTCCAAATAAAAAGAGGGTCAAAACAAAAAAAAAGTACACACCCAGTCAGAGAAACCCTACAGGGCAATCATGCAAATTCATGCATCGTAGTAGCTTTTCCTGATGACTGCATTTTTTTATACTCTCCACATACCATGACAGCTCAGGAGAAGTTCTACATATGGGGTCCTCAGGTTGCTTGGGGACCTTTGAAACTGACAAATCTCACTCACTCCCCCCAGCCAGATTTGCTACCCCCTATCTCCTCTATCAAAACTTCTGAAGCTGCAAACCAAAATATACCTTTTCTCTTTTGAGTTGGGTTTGTTAGGTATTTTGACTCAGTGATGAATAAGTGACTAATATAGTTAGCATTGTCAAATGTTTAGGTTTTTGTTGTATTCATAGATATGAGATATCCCAATTCTAAAGTTTGTAGTTCTTGAATATTGACAAAACTGCACATTTCCTGAGTTATTGAGCTTCTGTGTGTCTTCTATGAACTTTTTTTGTCTTTGGTTATGCATCTATTATATTATTTCTTGTGGCTTGATATTAATTATGTATATATTCTGTATATATTATGATCATTTTTCTTTTTGTACATTGTAAGTATTTCTCCAAGTCAGTGCTTATAATTGAGTTTTGTTTATGCTGTCTTTTGTCTTACAGCAAATTTCTATCTTGATTTCAAACTATTACTATAAATGTTTTGACTTACACCATTTATATTTTGTCTATGAACATTTCCCTGCTATGTTATAATCAAAATAGCAAAAATATATTTTCTTGTACATATGGTATAATTGAGATAGAGGCTGTTATGCTTGATACATTGTGTCAACTTGAGCAGTTTAGAAGTTTAACTGAGAGAATCAGCAGGGAGCCAGGATTCTTACTTTGTAAATATCCTCATCCAGTGCAAAAGAAGGTAAGGAGATTTTGTGAGTGCTACATCTGCCCTGGAGGAGGGGGAGCTGTGTACAATATAAACCGGGAGAAGAGGCTTCTTTTCATCCTTTTGTTCTCACTGCTGCTTTGAAAAGTTGCCCCTTGTGCCATGGAGCCAGCTGATTATGCACTGAAATCCCCAAAGAACTGTAAGATGAATAAATCTCTCCTTTCCTAAGTTTGGGGGTCATGTATTTTGTCTCAGCAATGAGAGAAAAGTAAAAGTAACCAAGACAAGGGCCTAGATTTTCTTGTATAATTTCAAGTCTATTTAGAATGGAAGAGAGGTTAGGCTATAATTTAAAAATATACTTCTGTTTTTATGTTCTGAATTGCTTCAACATTATTTATTTTACAGTTCACCATTTACAGCTAGTCTTCAATGCCACTCACTTCTGGCCATATACTAAGTCCTCAAATAACAGCTAAAAACCACAATACGTAATACTGATAGACATTTTACTTATATCTTTCAGTCTTTGTTACACCAATACACAGTATTTCCTTTCTGTACATAAATAAAATTATGCAAAGAAATGTAAAATATTTTCTCCAGTGTCAGTTATGCAACCAATAAGGAGCAAAGTCGATATTAGAATGCAAGCAGTTTTGTTACAGAGATTACACTCTGATAATATACATCGATGTTTGTTTTATGTATACACAAATTTGTCTCAGGAGTTATATTGTTCTCATTGATACATTTGATTCTTACTGTGACAATTAGTATACTTTTAATGACTTTTGCTTTGTAAAGTGATTATATTTGATAGGGAAAAGTTCCTCATCTCATATATTTCCTGGAGAATTAAGCCAATTAATCTTAGCAATTTCTTTATTTTAAACTCAGCCTTCTAAGTTCATTAAATCCTATCTGGAGTCGTGTTACAAGAACATTATAGTCCTAGATCACTTTTGAAAGAATTAACATCAATATGATATCTTTTATGAAATAATATGCTGAAATTCTTTTCTAAACTTAAATTATACATTCTTCAAAAAAGTTCATATTTATCATCTAAATTATTTTATATAATTTTATATTCAATAATTTGTATAAGTTTCATTGCTACTGATAATAAGAATTTTTAAATGGCAATTTAAAATTAGTAACTGTGGTATATTGCAATAAAATTAACAATATGGTAGATTTTAAAGAATAAAACTTAAATTTTTTAATGAATTCTTATACTTTAATATATTCTTGCAATTTCTTATATAGACATAAACTAAACTATGTCACTTTTTATTGTGTCTTTTAAATCCCTTCATATCAAATTTATTTTTTTGTATCCTAGTACATATATTAAAACATGCAGTGGCATAATAAAGTATATTCATGACAGGGTTTCTTGACATAGTCCCATGTTATACATGATATTTCTTAAAGTAATAGCTCTAAAATGACATTTATTTTATATGTTTACTGGACACATATTTTGGACTCCAAAATCTCTCTTATATTCTTAATTTTCAAATAGTTCTGTCATGATTCACTAAATTTTAAATTATAGAAATTGGTTTTCTAATGTGAAATTATCCTCACAATGCTTTGCAAGGGATTCATTTCTTGTGATGCATCATATATATATTTCATGTCAATCTGGTTATAAACATTAATATTTTATTGAGAATGAATATATATGATCTAATTAGTGGGAGGCACTTACCATTTTTCTTTAATGTACTATACTTTCAATTGGTGGTATCAAAGTTATTTCAGGTTTATAAAAGAATTAAGGCAACAGTCTTTCTCCTTTGGTTTTCTGAGTTTTCTTTGAATGAGAATTGTCTGGTTTTAGGACATTTGTAAAGGCTGATATATATACAATTACAGATTGAGTATATATAAGCCATTATTATATTCACATTTTCAACTTTGTCCTATGCATGATTATATTTTCCAGAAATTTTCCAAGGTATGTAACATTTCAAATACATTAATTCATTTTATAGTATTCTCAAAACACTTCACTTTTTTCAATTGTTTTATTTTAAAATTAAAAAAGAATAAAAATGATACAGAACTTCAAAATAAAGTAATAGGAGATTAACAATGGTTAATATAATACATATTGTTACTTCAAAATAGTTGGTTAAATTACAAGATATATTTTTAAAATATCTGCATTAGTTTCACTTATTTCCTGTATGTTGTTATTTTACTATGTTTAGAAATGTCTTGAAAGGGGATTTAATTTCTTTTATTCTGTCAAATATTTGTCTTTGAGTTTATTGATGCTTCCTATTGTTTGTAATTTTATTCATCAGCTTTTCCTAAGTAAAATTATTCTATCTGTGTACTTCATTTCCATATAATTTTGGTTAACAGTTTAACTTTTTGGAAGAAACTCTTGTCTTGTTAGTTTTCATTTTTTTCCTTCCATCATGAAATTGCTTACTAATGGCATCTTTTAGTGCATCCCAAGTATTTTTAACATACAGTGATTGCATCATCATTCAATCTTAAATATTTTATAATTTCCACAGCCTTCTTAACATCTTATTCACCTCTAATATGGTTTAAATGAGATCAAAATAAGCATACGGCATCTGATGTAAATTGTCTAAAAAAATTGGCCATTTAAGTAACCTGGTGTGTGTTTAGTGTGTACCAAGGGTGCATGACAAAAAGATACTTTATGTGTTTAACAACCAATTTCTCTTTCTTACCACGCTGTTTGCTATCAGCATTGCTAAAATAAATGACTAGTTAGGACTTCATAAGAACTAATTTTCTTCCTGTTGTTTACTTGTTTTCTTTCCACACAAATTTCTTTCAAATTCTGAATCTGCAATGAAGAATTAATCTTGATACTATCACTATTTGTACTGCCATGGTATCTTTGGCGAGATTGTGTGGTTAAATCCTTATTTTCCCAAGTTAATATGAATACATGTTTATAGTTTTCTGTGAGGATTGGTGATCAAATTTTAATAATTTATTAGGTTATTTGGGCAGTAAATTGTGCCATTCACTTCTCTTTTGGTTGGGCTACATAAGTTATGTGACATTTACAAGAGATGAAAAATAGCTAATTTTCTTGAAATGCCAGTATTTTATTAGTCTGCTAAATCAGTGGACAACAACAATTACAAAAAAAAGTACATCTTGTACTCTCACAACAACATACCAAACTTTGTTAAGTCTCTATTTAAACCTTAAAACAAATTACCTCACAGGTAGAAATACGAGAGTGTTATAGACAAGAAAAATGACTTAAAGAGAGAAACCCAGTCTAATTTATTACTATAACCCATTGTTTACTGTACTGTCTGCTCTATGCCAACTACTTAATTAATACCTGTTCACTGAATGGATGGGCTGCAAAGAATGCCAGAAGTTCCTGTAATTACACTGAAAATTTTATGTATAGAAAGCCTGGAAGATCGCACATTACAGAGATAGAGATGATCAATAACCGAATAATTACATACTTGTAAGTATTACGTGCTTCCATATTTCGTAAAGGACTTAGCATTAAGCTACCTTTGAGTTTGGGTGCCTTATTAGCTCATCGTATGTAGACAGCTCCATTCAGTAGCTCCCATCCATGTGTATGCTCCAAATTCAAAATGGAGGTCTCGGGCAGCTTTTGTAGGAATGAAGCCTATGAAAGAAAATCCCTGACCAAGGTATAACTCATGGGAGGCAGCTTTCACAGAGACATGCTGTCGTATTTGTTTTCTCCATAGGGTCATTTTAGTATCTACTACTCTTCATTGAAACCTAAAGCCTTTAGCTGTCCTATGGAGCACAAGAGACTACAGTATTTTCACTCTTTCCCTACCCTGCTTTGGTTTTGCTCCCCCTCCTTTTTCCCTTTTTTCTTCAACCTTATTCTCTCTTTCTCTTGCTCTCCTTCTCTCTGGCTACGTCTCTTTTTGAGTTTCCTTTCTAACACGCAATTATAACAAACAACACTCATTTTTAATTATATTTTTTCATCCCAGTAATTGTGTAGGCAGGGAGAAGCCTGTCTTTACAAGCTTAGTGTTCCATATCCAGGCTCACTCTCTCATTATGGTTATTAATACATTAAATCATTCACACATACATAAAATGTGCTTATTTAATAATTTAATTCTCAGCAATATGTTACTTGCCATGGGAGAAAAAAATCAACAAGAAATGACAAACTCTTGATATTCAAGAGCTGACAGGCAAGTTGAAAAGATGCATAAACATACAAATGCTATAAACACAGTAGGACGTCATAAACCAACTGTCTTTGCAAATGTAAGCATTGGATGAAATTCAGGAAGATACTGTCTGGGAAAAGTTTGAAAACTAATGGTCAAGCTGCCAGAAAAGATCCTTTGAAGCTCCCGGAGTAGAAGTGTGTTACAAAGGGAATAAATATGTGATCGGAAAGGATTTGGAAAACTGTCAATGATTGCTCAGACAGTGCAACACATTACTATTGATTCCACACGATAATCTCAGGCTGAACTAGTATTACAGCGTGGGGTTGATTAGACATTCATGCACCTGAATAATTCAAACCGTTATGATGGTGAGACAGTCATTTTTGAAGAGCATAAGCATTTTTACATTAAATTTCTTTTAAAACATATAGACTTCTGAATGTTTAAACAACTCCCAAAATTAAAGTTTAAAATTTACATAAATATTATGTTCCAATTACGTCAAGACACAAGGCTGATAGTTGATTAGTGTGAAATTTTTCACGAAAGTTTGAGAATATAATATAAACACCATCTCCCTGTCACTGCTTTTGTTTTGCTATAACCAGTTGACACACTGAGAGATCTGAATATTTTGCAGCAACGTTCACTCAGGAAGGCTATAGAAGAAGCACTAAGGAAACTTTCAAGAAGAAGCAAGAGAAAGTCATGTTTTGATTAAAAAAAAACCTTTTAGATCTTAAAATCATATTGCAGATAGACTGGAAGAAGTTAAAACCCTGACAGCCACGTGGACTCTGCTGGATGGAGTTTCTGCATTCCACAAGGTGATCTACCAGGATAGTGGGGGTTGCACCAGGAGCCAGGGTCTAGCCTGGCTCTGTGTGCTCCACAGGTTTTAGTTCCCTGGTGCCAGAACGAGGTCTGCTGGAAGTGAAGTTGTGAGTTTGATCCCTAGATCCTATAATGTTTTTAATACAGTGGTTTGCATCAGTAGCATCAGGCATATGGGCAAATGGGAGAACTTTCTGAGAAGAAACACCTGATTGCACAGCCTCTTGCACAGCTGGGTCCAATGTACCCCCGACAGCACATTTGCAGACATGAACATGGTGCCCTATCGGCACCTAAGAGCAGTAGACCTGGGAAAATGTGTACTTCTTGCTGTGCTTTTTGTACAGATCTCAGCAATGTTTTGTTTTCTTAGCAAGTGTTTGCAGTGGTTCCAGTTGACATTCCTTTTGGACAGTTGGTCCTTGTAGCTGGAGCCTTGCCAGAGGTAGGGATGTGGTTTCACACCTCAAAGAGGAAATTAAGTAATTCTTGTGTGGCCACCTCAGCCATGCCAGTGAGGTCAAAAGTTGCCAGGCGTAGCCTAGGAGTAGTTGGGATCCAAGGTGTACATGACAGAGCTGTAGGAGGAAAAGGTAGTGGTTACCACTTTGACCAAGGGCCTGGAAGGTTTTAGGTGGCAGATAACACCCGGCCATGGGGAAGGACACTGCATCAGGTAATACTAATAGTGGTGATGTTGGGATTGTGAAATGTGCACTGAAAATTGAAAACTGGAAGCTGAGAAAGGGCAGCAAGTGAGTTTGGATCACCGGTTAGCGTCCATATTGTGAAGCGCCCCTCCCCCCAGAGGTGTCAGGGTAGGGCATTGTGATGTCACAGCCTGGCCAGGGCTCTCATTGGCTGGCGCGAGGCTGAGGGATGCTATAAAGGTAGGGTGAGGCTCCGTAGGCGTCCAGAGTTACAGCAGAACTCCAAAGGGAAGGAGGAAGTTGGCCTGAGGTCCGGAGGGCCAAAACCTCCGGACATGGATGAAGATATTAATCAGGCACCAGGTAACTGGCTGGTATCATGGATAAGAGCGCTCAACCCCTTC